>JBBPBX010003048.1:7498-23934 GCA_038048925.1 Garcialebias charrua | reverse complement strand
GATACGTAAGAGAAGCAGAGCGCAATGTCTGTAGCATCTTAGCTAGCATGTCTGTATTGTGCAACGCTAGCTTAGCGCTACGTTAGTACCAGCAGGTGTTGACCGGGGTGGGGGGTTAGGATGTGTGAGAAGCAGAGCGTGCTCTCTTCACACAAGGGGAGCTGCTGGTCAGACTACTTCTTGTTGCTCTCTAAAATAGTTATTGAATCAAGTGTTTACTTATGTAGGTACGTAAATGTAGATGTTTAACAACACGTTAAAATACACCAGAATGCAGGAAATGTCATCTACTTTATTCAATTTTTTTGGGGGGGAGAACCCCCTGACCGCCCCACCCACCAGTGTGTCCCCCACCACAATGTAAATGCTTCTGACGCAGATGGGCAAATCTAAGAAACAAGACAAAGCAACTGTACTTCTGTTCTGTAGCTGAAGATGTGTGGAGTTCCAAGAAAATACACAAGCTTGGTATCAATATTGTTAATATTTGGATGGATCTGCTTACTCCCACATCACTGAGGTAAAAGTTGGATGAAAGTTCAGACAGAGGCTTTGAAAAACATTGGATATGTATCTGATGATGTACCACATGAAAAAGACGGGGGTCAGGTTTGTCATGCTCAGACTGACGTGATAAATCCAACATGCATATGAATGTAGCCTTAGAATCCCTATCAGTTCCTCACCCTTGCTGCCTGCGTCCTTTTTGGGGGGGAGGCTGTTATTCTTCTTGGGACTGGAGCTCAGAGCATCCAGAGAGGCAAACTCCAGGCCCTCCTCCTCCTCATCACCTGAACGCAACAGAAACAAGTGCTGAAACTCCATAACACGATTAAACGGACGACTCTTAAAAATAAAACACCCAATAAATGTCTCCAAACTACGATGAAGGGTGCACATTTATAAGCTCTTTAAATGAGAAATGTGCAATAAAAACAACAGATCATGACCCTGCCAGATGTCACACACAGCTGTAATGAAACAAACATGGCAGAATCCGCAGGCACACATTTCCTGGGACAAAAGTGCCATTTTCTGCAGTAAATCAAAGGAGACAATGCTTTCTGTGGTGGGCGGCTCAGCCCCCTCCTCGCCTCCTCCTGAGGAGCTGTGACACCTCCACAGCATCCTCATCACACCCACACCAACAATGAGCAGCTCGTCTCTAATGACCACCGCCGACAACTTGGACGTTGTGTCTGCGGGCGACACGCACGTCGGGACGAGCTGACATCAGATGAACGCGGTTACCCGTCACGCTCAGCCCGCAAGTTCCCGCGTGCCTTAAACACATTTCTGGGTTTGTTTAAAAGAATAAATAAAGTAAAATGTGGTAGCGCTTGAAAGCACAGCGTGTCCTCCATCAAAAAAATCAAAGTAAAATGGCGAAGATTGAGTAACAACGACTTGAACGCGTCCTGCGGTGCTAAACACGCGCGAGACGATAGACTGAAGGGCTTGCCGGCATCCAGGACACAACAACTGCACAAGTATCCGATTCATCTGCTAACCCGGGCCAACTGCCCCCTCTGAGACAACAACGAGAGCTTGTGACGTGCGTGACATGAGCTACCTGCGTGGCCCGCCGTGCCGCGGGCTCTCTTTTTCATGGTCTCCCGCGATAAAGACTCTGTTTCACCGCTGTGTTGTCTGGCTGCACACTGACAGGCTGTGCGCGCGCGGCAGAGAGGATGCGGCGCGAGACGTGCCGCCGCCGTCGACTGATCAGAGGGCACGCGGCGCGCGTGCACGCGGCGGTGTACTCACCGGTCCGCAGTGAGTCCCGGCGGCCGGAGCCAGACAGCCGCTCCGCTATTGTTTGGGTCTGCGGGGAGGTGGAAGCAGCCATTTTGACCCGAACGCAACCGCGGAGCTAAGGCGTGACCAATCGAGCGAGAGGCGGAGGAGGGGATGATGGAGATGAGTGCAGGCGGTGCCACATCAAGCGCCAGCCGAGGGGCGCGTGCACGCGCACCACGCACACACACCTTCTTTCTTGGGATAACTTTTGCCCTATTCACACTCGGTGGTTTGCTGAAGTACACACACACACACACAGCTCTTTTTCTTCTTCTTTTTTCTTTTTTTTTTACATAATTTTTCTTTTTTACACATCTTTAAGATGTACACACAAGCAACACGATCAAATAAACTCTAATAGACTATATGCCACGGGGGGTCGTATGGTAATGGATGGTAAATGGAGCTCATTTATATAGCGCTTTCCAGCCCCCTGTGAGGAGCACCAAAGCGCTTTACAATACCAACCATCCACCCATTCATACACACATTCATACACCGGTAGCGGCAGACTGCCTTGCAAGGCGCCATCCAGACCTACCGGGAGCAACTCAGGGTTAAGTGNGCCACAAATTAGAACAAGTTTGAGGGGAAGATCGGCCATGGTTCAGGGAGTTGTGGAACGATTTGGAGAATGATGTTAAAGAGGCTAAATCAATTGCAATATTTAAAAGAATGATTAAGTTTAAATTGTTAAAATCCTATATCTAAATTAGTTTAAGTTACAAATTGTATGTTGTATTGGAGGTTAAAAGCTTTGTTCATTTCTTGTGGAAATCAAAGAAATTTGTTTTATGAATTGTTTGTGAGAAAGATAAGGGGCAGATAAAATAAGAATTTTTTTTCTTCATCTGCTACCTTTCATTTTATACTTTTTTCTTTATGTGTATATTGTTATGTATTTTATTATTATAAAATGAATGAATAAATCAAATCAAATCAATTACCAGTAGTTTAAGACATTTTCCTGTCATTTATTTTGCAAATATTTAAATACTGGAACAAGTATAAGGAGTAAAGCATACCCACTTTAACTTTATGCTTTATTTCTATACTTAATTTGTTTTCCCACAATTAAAAATATTACCTAGGTCTTCATAGTTCATAGCTTTTATTAATAAATAAAAAAACTCTCTTTAAAAGAATCAGGTCTTTTCCTTTGTCTAAAATTGTAAAAATATAAATTATTAGTTGTTTTATATTTATAATGTCACCCCTAGTGGCCACAAAAGCTCCTTCCAACAAACCTAAAATGGCCCATGGGCCACCAGTTGAGAACCACAGTTGTAGCATGTTGTTGCGGCTCTGAACACTTTTAATTTAGTGAACAAATGCGTACAATGGCTCTTTTGATTGTAAAGTTTGCAGACCCCTGCCACAGCCAATGGCATGAGAGCGTGTCCCCACGAGGAGGAAACAGAATCACTCAGGACAGAGTCAGAGAGTGATTCATTCACTGAGTGATACATGTAGTTTATTTGCAGTGAACAAATCACGTCATGTTTGCTCAGGTGTCAACAACAGTCCCTCCCACACGCCACTGTCGTTCAGATTCACGCCACAAGTGAGTCACGGACCCACATGCTCACTCTGAGCTCAACTGAACTGAGAAAGGAATGAATCAGTTAATAAAGTGATTCAGTTCAGTTTGTTCACTCAATAGATTTGTTCATTTGAACAAATCGTTTGAGTGAACGACTCAACACTGGCTCACGTTTCAGATTCTACTATTTACTCCCTCTTACATTTGTTGTGGATTTTGCTGCTTTAAGTTGTCTCAACACAGAAACAGGTGAAATAAAAGATGTCTTCAAAAGTGGTATTTGAATGTGTTTGAATGTGCTCTTTGATAACTGGGCTGTTGTTTCCTGCTCTATTTAGATTAAACATGGAGCAGTTAGACAAGATATCAGTCATGAGATGTACTTGTTCTAGTCAGATAAAACAGGAGATGCACAATTCATTTTTATTTCTAAACACTCTGAACAAAGTATTTTTCCACTGCAAAGACAAGCGCATAATATGAATTTTATGTTTCAAGGTTCAAATTGTCATTCGTACATGATGTGGGATGAAATTTAGGTCCCAGTTACACCCAAAAATAGCAAAAATGTAAAGTATAAAACAAGAAACAGTATACGAGGAGTGCAGTCTGTGTAATGACGGCGGAAGTGCTGGAACGGAAGTCCGTGGCATTTGTGTCCTATCATCTATATATCCTACCAGAAGAGATGTGCTCATGAATCCAGATTTAAAAATCCAACACAGTTAAGTCAGGTCCTCTGGACAGTGAAACGTTTCATCTTTCATCCAAAAGACTTCATCAGTTTGAGGATCTGCAACAAACTCAAGTCTTAAAAGCACCTTCACATAAGGGTCAACCAGTTTTTTTTTTTCATTCAACCTTTATTTATGCAGGTTAGTCTCACTGAGTCATGAGGACTCTTTTATAAGAGAGACCTGTGATGTTTGATGGTGCTCAGATGGTTTCTGGAGTCCGCCCTCTCCCCATCATGGCCAGTCAGAGCCTCAAACTGATGGAAGTCTTCTGGGTGAAGGACGAAACGTTTCAACAAAAAGAAACCGTCCAGAGGACCTGTTGTTGGACCTACCAGAAATTCTTAATTTGGTTGCCAAGGTCTGGGCTCTTGTTTTTTTCAAGATAATTAATTTGTAATTAACCCACCTGAGTGCTGCAGCTGTTTAAAGTTGCACTCCAGCTGGAAGGAGAACCTCCATCCCCGTCTCACATATCTAGAATCTTTATATTCTGCTCAAGCCATTTCCTTTATTTTCCCAGTCGCAGCTGATGAAGAACATCCCCACAGCATGATGCTGCCACCACCGTGCTTCACTGCGGGGTGGCGTTCTCAGCATGATGACGTGTTAGGTTTGTTCCAGGCGTGGTTCATTACCAAAAAGGTTAATTTTAAAGGTCCACTGACATCATCTTACAAATTTGCATGAAATGATAGAACATATATATATTTTATCATTCCACTATGTTCGTTTTTGCAAACAAAATGATAAATTAATGAAAATTCCTTCCAAACTGAGTCTAAAGTTTAAAACAGCTTTTCTCTTTGAAAATTCCGACTACAAGCGAATGCAACATTTGTGACGTAGAAAGCAGGACCGTCAGTCTTCGTCTGCCATTAACGCATATTCATTCTCATCCAGATCGCCTTTTTTTTGGTAAAACTTAAAAAATGCCGGTACATTGTGTCGCATTTGGGTGTTCTAATATCATCAGTGAACAAGTGAGACTTTTCACTTTCCCAAAAGATGTAAGACCTTCGTCAAGAATTGAATAAATAAAGCTGCCTCCCCTCGGACTGAGCTCCCTGCTTCCTGAACAGGTAAGAGTCAAATACATACGGTGCAGATCTAAATTAGAACCTGCTGTTTCTGCTCATCTAACTTCCTGCTTCCAAAACTGAAGACAAATAGCTCAAATCTTAACTTAGATTGATAATTTTGTTGTTTTATTTCTTGTTCGCCATGAATATTTATATGGGGCTTTTTAAAGACGCTCTCCTTCCTATGTCACAAATGTTGCATTCGCTTGTAGTCGGAATTTTCAGAGAGAAAAGCCGTTTTTAATTTTAGACTCAGTTTGGAAGGAATTTTCATTAATTTATCATTTTGTTTGCAAAAACAAACATAGTGGAATGATAAAATATATATATCTTCTATCATTTCATGCAAATTTGTAAGATGATGTCAGTGGACCTTTAAGCTCACCTGACAATGATTGAGGAGTCTCTAGAATATGAGTTTTGTCTAAATTCATATTTCTTCCATGAAGCCTCGCTCTGTTCATCGGTCAGATCCTCCCCTCTGAAGGGTCGTTTTTTTTTTTAGCTTGCACACCTGTCTCTTAGGTCAGGCTTCCGTTTCTTTATTAAGAACAAAACCAAACACACAGTGTATACAAGTCTGAGCATGTTCTGCTCTGCTGGTATTACAGTCGCAGGTTTAACGTCCAAACGTTCACACAGCAAAACAAGCATGGGTAACATCCATCAGCAGCCACTAAAATAACTATCGTACTTTTCGGCCTATAAGATGCAGTTTTTTGCCTAATTTGCATGTCGTGTGACTTATAAGGCGAATCGACATATTTATGGATTTTTTCCCCATATTTTTAGACCAATTTTTGGCTGAGATTTGACCGTTTCCATTCACTCTGATGGAAAAAATGGAGCAGTGCCACTTTCGGCCGCTAGGGTCCACCGAGCGTTCCCAGCTCTTGTGTCCGACTGCAGCATCAGCAGCTCGGACTCGCTTCGTCCAAACCCGGCCTCCTGCTCTCTGGAGCTCTGACACTTCCAGAGAGTCCACCGAGCGTTCCCAGCTCTTGTGTTCGACCGCAGCCTCCTCTGCTCGGACTCACTCTGTCGCAGCACGGCCTCCTGCTCTCTGGAGCTCTGAACTATGTGTTACCTCAGGAGTTGGCAGAACTCTTCACCAGCGACACAGAGGATGAAAAATTTAACGGGTAAAACAGCAAACAAATATATTTTTAAGGTGTTTATCTTGATAAATTTTAAAGACATGCAGGTTTCTGTTCGCTGCGCGTGCATGTTTTGTTGCTCCGACGTAGCGAAACTACTGTATTTAAATCCGGCTGATTTGACAATTACTGTACGTTCATTTTTAAAGGAAAAGTTCAGCTCAGACACATCTTTGCTATAATTTTCAGCAAACAAATAATTGTTTTTAAGTTTTAATCTTGTTAAAGTCCTTCCGTGCACGCTCCTGTAGCCATTTGGCAGCCATTCCATTTTTTTTTTTACAAAACACCGGCCCACATTTCCGGGTTGTCAGCGGTGACGCGTAACGTACGCGACACGTTAGCGGTGACGCATAATAGATGCGACGTATACGGAGGTGCGACATGTTTATGGATTTTTCCACTTTATTGGACATAATTGGACTGATGAGACGTGTACGGCGGAAAATACGGTACAGACTGTGGTGACGTTTTTACTGGAGGGAAAAGAGTATTTTCTGCAAACGTCTACTTCTGCTCATGGTCATGGTGGGAGAGCAGGAGTCTGTACCAGCATCAGTGAGTGGGAGACCAATCCACAGCAGAGACAACACACACACACACACACACATATGGAGCTGGGTCGTTTCAGAATCACCACTGAACCAGACAGGCAGCCACAAAAACACAACCCCGTCTCTTTCTCAGTGATGTTCATGCTTTCAGGAACGTATCTGATTAAACTCACCCTCTCCGTCCTTCCTCTGTGAGCGCCCACGACGTGCTGCAGGCAGGACACCAGAACCTGAAGGGCTGAGGCTCCTGTCGCTCGCCTCCCCTTCAAGCTTTACCTGGATTATCCCTCCCTCTTCAGAGTCATTCTCATCCTCGTCCAGAACTCCCTCTTCCTCCTCCTCCTCCGAGGAGCTTTCATAACTGCGTGGCGGCGCCGTGGGGATCGCCAGGTCTGGCCTGCTGGAGAACAGCTCCCTCAGAATGTGGATCGGCGAGATGGTCACGTCCCAGTTGGTGATGCCGAAGTCTCGGAGGTGGGCGCGGGCGTGGCTGGACAGGCCGGCCCGGGTATCGAAGCCTGCGCTGCAGAACTCACAGTGCATCACGCTGAAGGTGTCCGGGTCGAAGTTGGCAACTAGAGACAGAAGAGGCAATGGAAGTAGACTTTTCAGACCCCCCTAAACTGTGACCACTCATTGTTGGTTGCCCTGAAGTCCCGTCAACACCAGCTGCCACTGTTAACAGAGAACCTTTTGTCTGAAGAGGGATCATGCATCAATGATCAATGTATACAGGTGCTGGTCGTAACATTAGAATATCGTGAAAAAGTTGATTTATTTCAATAATTCCATTCAAGAAGTGAAATCTGTATATTATATTCATTCATTACACACAGACAGATATATTCCAGATGTTTATTTCTTTTAATGTTGATGATTATAACTAACAACTAATGAAAACAACAAATTCAGTATCTCAGAAAATTAGAATATTGCTCAACACCAATGAAAAGGATTTTTATAAATGTTGGCCAACTGAAAAGTATGAATATGAAAAGTATGAGCATGTGCAGCATCAATACTTAGTTGTGGCTCCTGAATTGCTGCAGCAATGCGGCGTGGCATGGAGTTCATCAGTCTGTGGCACAGCTCAGGTGTTATGAGAGCCCAGGTTGCTCTGAAAGTGGCCTTCAGCTCTTCTGAATTGTTGGGTCTGGTATATCACACCTTCCTCTTCACAATACTCCATAGATTTTCTATGGCGTTATGATCAGGCCAGTTTGCTGGCCTATTAAGATCAGGGATACCATAGTCCTTAAACCAGGTACTGGTAACTTTGGCACTGTGTGCAGGTGCCAAGTCCTGTTGGAAAATGAAATCTGCATCTCCATAAGTTGGTCAGCAGCAGGAAGCATGACGTACTCTAAAACTTCCTGGTAGATCAGCAGTAGACCCTCAGCACTGGCTCTCCTCAGGGATGTGTGCTGAGCCCCCTTCTGTTCACTCTGCTCACATATGATTGTACAGCCACACTTCCAGGCTGTCATATTGTTAAGTTTGCAGATGATACAGCGGTGGTGGGATGCATCACAAACAATGATGAGTCCAGCTACAGACAGGAGGTGGAACACCTGGAGAGCTGGTGCAAAGAGAATAATCTTCACATGAATGTGAAGAAGACAAAGGAGATGATTGTGGACTTCAGAAGGAACAAACACACCCATGCCCCACTGAAAATAGGTGGGTCTGCAGTGGAAGTGGTCTCCAGCTACAAATACTTGGGTGTACACATGAATGATAACCTCAGCTGGAGCAACAACACCACCAGCCTGATCAAGAAAGGTCATCAGAGACTCTACTTCCTCAGACGGCTGAGACGAGCTGGTCTGAGCAGCCCAGTCCTCACCTCCTTCTACAGGTGTGCAGTGGAGAGCATCCTGTGCTCCAGCATCAACGTGTGGCATGGAGGCTGCACAGTTGAAGAGAGGAAAGCTCTGCAGAGAGTGGTGAAGGCTGCACAGAAGTCTGTTGGAGTCAGTCTCCCCACCATCACAGACATTTACACCTCCAGATGCAGGAAAAGAGCCACCTGCATCATGAAAGACCTCACTCATCCAGCACACTCACTCTTTGCCCCACTCCCCTCAGGACGGAGGTTGAGGAGCATCAAGTGTAGAACCACTAGACTGAGGAACAGCTTCTACCCTGAGGCTGTTAGACTCATGAATAAATAAAAATAAAATAAAATAAACACTGCAAAATATCACATCATGCTGATGCTGATCTGTTTTCTTGTTGCTGTGTTCATCTGTGTTCATCTGTGACCATCTGCTCATACAAACTCATGTTCGTGCTGCTGTTTATTCCCACTATATTAGGCTTAGTGTATTACTAGTTGATGTTTTTCTTAGTTAGTTCTAGATGTTATTACTGTTTTTCTCTTTCATTTGTTGTTGGATGTAACTGGGACCCCGTGTACATAATCTCGTTTTCATCTCATGTACCACATGCGGTGCAAATGACAATAAAGACTCTCTGACTCTGACTCTAACTCTCTAGATGGCTGCGTTGACCTTGGACCTCAGAAAACACTGGACCAACACCAGCAGATGACATGGCACCCCAAACCATCACTGACTGTGGAAACTTGACACTGGACCTCATTCAACATGGATTCTGTTCCTCTCTTCCTCCAGACTCTGGGACCTTGATTTCCAAAGTAAATACAAAATTTACTTTCTTCAGAGAACATAACTTTGGACCACTCAGCAGCAGTCCCAGGCGAGATGCTTCTGATGCTGTCTCTTGTTCAAGAGTGGCTTGGCACAAGGAATGTGACAGCTGAAGACCATGTCTTACATTCGTCTGTGTGTGGTGGTTCTTGAAGCACTGACTCCAGCTGCAGTCCACTCTTTGTGAATCTCCCCCACATTTTAGAATGGGTTTTGTTTCACAGTCCTCTCCAGGGTGTGGTTGCTAGGACACATTTTTCTACCACATCTTTCCCTTCCCTTCACCTCTCTTCATGTGCTTGTACACAGAGCTCTGTGAACAGCCAGCCTCTTTAGCAATGAACTTTTGTGTCTTTCCCTCCTTGTGCAATGTGTCAATGGTCGTCTTTTGGACAACTGTCAAGTCAGCAGTCTTCTCCATGATTGTGTAGCCTAGAGAACTAGACAGACATTTTAAAGGTCTTTGCAGGTGTTTTGAGTTAATTAAACTGATTAGGGTGTGGCACCAGGTCTCGTCAATATTGAACCTTTTCACAATATTCTAATTTTCTGAGATACTGAATTTGGGGTTTTCATTAGTTGTCAGTTATAATCATCAACATTAAAAGAAATAAACATTTGAAACACATCAGTCTGTGTGTAATAAATATAATATACAAGTTTCACTTTTTGAATGGAATTACTAACTGAAATAAATCAACTTTTTCATGATATTCTAATTTTATGACCAGCACCTGTATTTGCATTGCAGCCCTCAGACTCATGATGGAATGAAAAGATTTCAATTTAAAAATGGATCCACTCGGGTTATCAGTCATCGGCTCGTCAATACCGTGTGAGAAAACCCTCTTCTGTTGCGGATTGTTTGGTTCTAAATCAACTCCAGTTTTCAAAACTTTTAGAGCTGTTTGTGCAAACTCAAATTTTAGAAATTTCTATCAGTCTCGTACAAAGTAAGACAAATATTCAGGAAGACTTACAATAAAACTTGTGCTGGATGTGCAACAAGGAGCTGCTGTTTGTGTAGAAAAACACCCGAACATGAATTCATGCAAATAACATTGTGACGTTAAACGGACTGTAAAGTGCCATAAATAAATAAAAACTGGAGCATCACTGCACCAAACTGGTCCTACTAAAGAATTATCTACAACAGGTAAGACATTAGTTGTCATCCTTTCAACAGAACGCCACTTCAAAATGGACAAAATATAATTTTAAGACTTGGAAATACAAGAAAAGACACAGCATCACATGTGTCTGATACGTCCTGTCTAACCCTAAACGTTTCACGCTGTGATATGTTATGAAACTTGATACATCTGAAGTGACTAATCTGCTGCTCTAAGTGGGGTTCAGGTGAGAAACGCTGCAGATAGTTGGCTCCAGAAAGGTGAACGGGAGTTAGTAGGAGAGATCATATCTCTCCAGTTTTAGCTTCTCTACATTGGCTCCCTGTCAAATCCTGAATATAAATTGATGGCGTTAAAATCAAAGCAGTCTGCTCCTCAGATAAACAGTGTTAACTTGTTATTTTTATATATGAATGTTTCTGTTCAGTGCCCTGAGATGACTTCTGTTGTGACTTGGTGGCGCTATATAAATAAACTGAACTGACGTGAATTAAAACAGTAAGCACAGTGAAATATGATCATTATTTCATAAAGAACTTCATCACATATGAAAACACTTAAAGCTGCTACAGTATATGTAACTTTTCTAAAAAATATATTTTTAACATGTCTTCACTCTCGTCACTATCTCCTGACAGACTGATGTTAGCCAAGTACAGTAATCTCTGAAAAAAAAACTATAGTCCCCTTGCTTCTCCAGGTGGTACTAAAAGCATTTCTAAAAACCCACAGTGACCCGCCGTTAACCAGCCAATAAAAACAGAGTTTTTAACCAGCCAATAAAAACAGAGCTTCCTAACCCACGCCCCCGCCTGTCCCAGCCCCAGCGGCCGCGCACGTTCTCGTTCAAAGGATTGCAAAGCGATGCAAAACTGTTTTGTATGTGACACAAATGTATTAAATTCCCCTTCTTCATCCCTGATCTGGACTTTTCTTTTGTTTTTTTGCCAAAAGTCAAGTGATCGCTTCCTCCTCCGCTGACTCCATGACTGAAATGAGGAAATGAATGAATTTGTCACGAGCGAATTAAACTCGGGTTCAACGTGGCTGCGCGAGGCTCTGCAGATTTCCTGGTGTTCTGGTGTGCTGGACCAGCGCTCCATGTTTTTATTTTATTTTTTAGAACGTTTTATTAACATATAAACACAGAACATCGCAGCGGCTGTGACAGGACATGCAGTGGAGGCGGAGCTAAGGAGGCTGAGCTGAAGTTCAGCCGAGAGCAAGGGGGAGGGACCAGAAACGTGTCTGTTTAAAATTTTTCTAAGTTCCAGCGTGTTCCAAACACTACATATAGCAGCTTTAACATGACGTAAGACAACTTCTCAGTGGTTGGACATCAGTGCTGCCAACTGTCCTTAGAGGCGTCCCCTTAGGATTAGGTCCCCCAGGACATGTCTTATAGGACAGTATGTTATCACACTGGAGACTGCCCACAGTGGAACGATTGCTCCCTTCTGCAGAGCCTCAACAGAGAGCTAACCTGCTCCAAGGTTCCACTCAGGATGTTCTTCAGGACTTGAACCTGCAGCCTCGGGATTCCGAGACTGCCGCACTGACCGCATATCTACTGCGACCCCGTTATTGTACTGATGATTGTTAAACAAATTCCCACAGGAACGTCCGCTTGAATGTTGCTCTTGTTCAACCGCGGCCTGTTTGTGTTTGTTTCAGGTAAACAAAGTCATCCACGGATCTGACAAAGACACAACGAGCTAAAAACAACTAAATTCATTTCTTGTGCCAACAGATACAAAAGTATTCAGGAGACGTTCAGCTTAGCCCTTAACTTCCTTATTATCGCCTGCAGCAGAAAGTCAAAAGCCGGAGATAATGTTTTTGCCAGTGTGTGTGAATACACCTGTCTGTTTGCAAAATATCTCATGAACCACTGGACAAATTTGATTAAAACATGTAGAAAGTCATCCCTTGATGTAGATCTGTGACAGATTAATTTATCGAGTTAGCCCGATTCAAGATGGCCGCCACAGCCAACTTCACCTTAAACAAAAAATGGATATAAATAATTCAGTTTTGCAAATATTGAGCTAAAGTTTGGTGTGGTGGTAGCTGAGAGTCGCTCGGAGCACATATTTTAAGTGCTACTCATTGTATGAGATCCTTGCTTTAATCCATATTAACTGCTAGCATCAACCTTGTTTGTCTGTTAGCAAAATATCTCATGAATGTATCTTAAGGAAACGTTCAGAAAGTAATCAATGAATGGACATCTTCAACTGATCAACAACTGGAGTCAACCTAATTCAAGATGGCTGCCACAGCTGGCTGATTTTAGCAGGCACAAAACTTGCTGTAACTTTGCCAGTTTAATTAATATTGCGGTAAGTTTCAACGTGGTAGTAGCCGAGAGTCATCCTCAACATATATTCTGAGCATGAGCAGATAAAGCAGCATTAACAGACTACAGACCTCCAAAACCCACAAACTGCTCACCTTTCTTCTTCTTCTTCTGATAGGAGTACTTCTTCTCAATGGCGTTGACCTCCTCGGGGGATATGAAGTGACGCACGTTGTAGCTCACCCCCACCCGGTTCAGGTGTCCTCTCACGTGATTGGCCAGCCCGATTCCGTTATGAAATCGTTCAGGGCAGTATGGGCACTTCCTCTCTACACTCCTGAGCGCTTCATCATCCATCTCGACTTCATCCAGCATGCCCTCCGACAGGAGACGCAGCGTACGCTCGTCGTCGTCGTCGTCGTCATCGTCGCTGTCAGTTTGGGGAGAGGCGACAGAAATCCTGTGGCTCCTCCTCCTCAAGAAGAAAACCTTCCTTTCTTTCTCTGCTTCCTCTTTGTGCTTGGAGCCCTGCTTGGCAGGTGATGACGACGCAGCAGAAGAGTTATCTATGAAAAAACATTAGATCAGCTTTTAGAGTCAACCTGATGCAAGATGGCTGCCACATCTTTCCAACCTTAGCAAGCTTCAAATTAACTATAACTCAATCAACTTTGCTGATAAAGAGTTCAGACTTGGAGCGGTAGTAGTGAAGAGTCTAGCAACTCGTGCGAGAGTAGAACGATGGAAGCAGGAAGTCTCTAAAATGTCCTGCTAGATGCTGCGTGGACGGTGGACTTCAGAGAACACAGTGGACCAACACCAGCAGAGGACACTGGACCACTGAGAGACAGTCCAGCTCTTTGTGTCCGCAGCAGGTAAGATGCTTATGATATCTCTGGTTCAGGAGTGGCTGGACTTGAAGAATGAGACATTTGTAGCTCATGTCCAGGAGTTACTCAGCTGATCAGGGTGTGACACCAGGGGCCTCATGTATCAACGGGGCGTACGCACAAAAACCTTGCGTACGCCATTTTCCACGCAAAACTCCGTATGTATCAAAACAGAACTGAACGTGGAAATGTGCGCAGCCCCACGCCAGCTCCAGGGTTGTTGATACAAGATATTTATGTTGAGCAATTGTATGCATAGTTACAAAATCATGTCACAGATGCTTTAACATCAGCTTACAAAAAGTGGAACAGCATTTATATAACAATACTTGTGATAAATCTAAGATGTAGCCTCGAACTTGATTTGATTTACCGGCGTTTATTTATTTTCCTTTTGGGTGCTCCCTTCTTCAGGGATAAACTCAACAGACTGACCAGACTCCCCGTGCACGATGTTTATATCATTTTTCATAACTTTTCGAGCCGAATAAAATTAGCTATACTTTTTTGTATGGAAGGATTTTTCGGGAAGTTATGAATTTTTCATCACGTATGGTGCATAATGCAATGGAACACATTTGTAAAATATGAACAAAGGGTCACGGAGCTAAAACTTTATACGGCACGGTGAAGTTTACACTTGTACAGTTTTGTCCAGCTCGGACCTTTAGGCGTATTTCAGCAAGCCAACTCAAAAAAAGATTTGATCATTGTTTTTACGCTGTGTGTCCTCTGAAGATCACAGAGCTACCACAGCCCACGTGGGTGGAGAAGTGAGCCGCCATCTAGGGAGCCTGTAGTTCCGGTTGTAGTTTCACTGCCAGGCAGTGTTGCCAGATAAGAAATGACAAACTCATGTAGAGTCGCTTTAAAATGATTGCCTTTTTTGACCCAAGCTGTCTTATGTGCTGAGTGAGGTGAACTTTTCTGGGGGAGGAGCTTGTAAGATGAGTTGTGTTTTTGTTTAACAAAACATATTTATGATTATCTGGCAACCCTGACCAGGCTCAGCTGCATGCAGTGTCAGCACGATCACTATCACAGTCAAACTGGTGAATACAGGACTGTTCCACTGGACCTAGGATGTTGCTAGCTTGCTCCTGCATGGTGAAATGGGGGAGTAGCACAAAAACACTTTGCTTTCTGACCTTTATTGTAACCGTTAGTGCAGAAAAACTCTGGTTTCACTAAAAAGAAGTGTCGTGTAAACAGGGCCTCAATCTCCTTGTTTATGTCAGTCTGTGATTTAAACGTTAAAATAAATATTATTAAGCAATAACTGGGGTTATTTATGCAGCAAAAGTAACAGTATTTTCATTTTTATTTTTAAAATAAAAGAAGATTGTGTGATTTTTTTTTGTCTAAATATAGTTTTATAGCATGAAACTGGGATGTTTTTGCTCAACACAGTACCTAAGATGGTGGTGATTCACTTTAGACTTAGCCTCGCTCGTGTTAGCGGTTAAGACTGTCAATTTCCCCCAAATGAGGTTGTTCAAAGAGTACATCTTCAGCAGGTAAGATATTGATCGTTCATAATGTTTCCACTGAACTCCACTTCAAAAGATCTGAACTATCCCTGTAAAGAGTTCAGATTTAGTCTGGTGGGCAAAGTTAAGCCCAGCTCTAAGTCATTTCACCTTGTTGTTGTGTCCTGCCACCTCCCAGAGAAAATGACTACCGGTAACTCTAGTGGTTAAATGCTACTTTGTGTTTGCTTCTGATGACTGAATGTGTCAGCACCGGGGGAGCTGGGAACGTAGTGTTCAGTTGGAGCTTTAGGAACTCAAAAGCCTGCTGGGGCCCAAAAACAAAGTTCTAAGAGAGAACAAACAGAAATAAAACTAATGGCTGTAGAGTCGCATCAATAGTCTTTCAAGGTGCTACCGGTAAACAAGCCTACACGATAACTTACAGAGAATGTTTCTTGGATAATAATAATAATAATGAATTCCATTTATAATGCACTTTTCATTAATAAAAATCTCAAAGTGCTATCCACCTCTACAACAAAAAAGGTTGGAGTCAGCCTGGTTCAAGATGGCCGTCAGAGCTAATCGACCTCAGCCAACCTCAAAATGGGAATAACTTAAAAATGTTATCAATACTGAGCTAAAATTTGGTGTGGTAGTGGCTGAGGGTCATTCACAAATCATATGCTGATACACTAAATATCACATCAATATACAGCTTCTACCCTGAGGCTGTTAGACTCATGAATAAATAAATAATGAGAATAAACACTGCAAAATATCACATCATGCTGATGCTGATCTGTTTTCTTGTTGCTGTGTTCATCTGTGACCATCTGCTCATACAGACTCATGTTCGTGCTGCTGTTTATAATGATGTTTTTCCACTACATTAGGGCTTAGTGTATTACTAGTTGATGTTTCTCTTAGTTAATTCTAGATGTTATTACTGTTTTTCTCTTGCATTTGTTGTTGGATGTAACTGGGACCCCGTGTACATAATCTCGTTTTCATCACATGTACCACATGCGGTGCAAATGACAATAAAGACTCTCTCTCTCTCTCTCTCTCTCTCTCTCTCTCTCTCTCTCTCTCTCTCT
>JBBPBX010003047.1:56854-76224 GCA_038048925.1 Garcialebias charrua | reverse complement strand
AGTAAATCCTGACATGTGAGCTCTCAGATAAGATAGGCCAAAACTCCGTAAGACATTATATTTATTTTAACAGCTTGAAGTAAGAGTCTGTGCCCAAACCAGTTTTGGACATACACTTAAAATGTCTATCTATAGTATATGTCTATCTATAGTATACAAAGTTTCACAGCTGATGGCGTAAGACTTGTTGGGTCACAAAGTTGTAAAAAGATGTTCATAGACCCTTGGGACTGTGTTGTAACTATTGCCATGAAGTAACCATCTGTAGTTAATGAGTGAAAAACATTTAGAACAAATGATGGACTTCCTAAATGTGGTTACTGAAAAAAAAAAAAAAAACTAATCATAGAAATTAGATTTGACCAGACAGAAAAAAACAATAAACTGTTTCTATGAATGACATACCCACTCATAGATATATTGTAGATGGAGAAATGGATACACATTATACTCCTTTTTGAAAAACAACGACCAAACAAGTTAGTTCTCACTAAGACACAAAAGTTAGATGCATTTTTAAAAAAGTATGGTGAAATGTTTTTTTGATTTTTAAAGCCAAAATTGATCACTGTTCTTGGCAGTAAATGTGGAAGACACCAAAGACTATCTCTTCATTAAAATGAGAGTACTTGGGATTTTATATTGTTGACAAAATGCTTACTGTCCATTTCAACAATCCAAATGACACCACCAAGATAACCAGAGGTGGGTAGGAACTAGTTACATTTACTCCGTTACATTTACTTAAGTAGCTTTTTGAGAAAATTGTACTTGTGAGAGTAGTTTAAATGTGAAAGACTTATACTTTTACTTGAGTAAATTTTAGGGGAGAAAACCGCAACTTTTACTCAGTTACTTTGGGCTTTCTGCCGATCGCTACAGTTACTTTTGTTTCAAGTATGTAAAAACATTTGCAGCAAAATTATTGCGTAACTTATTTTCACCTGACATGTAACCAATCAAGTGAAGCCAACCAGTCACGTGACCACAACAATGTCAATGTCAATGTCAATTTTATTTATATAGCACATAAAAACAACCGAAGTCGACCAAAGTGCTTTACAGTTAAAAAAAAATAAAAACAGAGTAAAATGCATCAAGTGCCACTAAACATAATAAAGCTATCAGTAAATGCAACAACAATAAAATCTGCTCAAAATTTGATCTCACATTCTGCGAGGATCAAATGCCAAGTAAAACAACAAACTCTCCGCGCGGGCCATGTTGAGTGACGTCGGAGATTCTGGTAAACAGTTAGTGCTGTTTATAGGATGTCAAAATGTAAGAAAATGAGTTCCAACATTTACTGGTAGAAACAAAGTTTTGCAGAAAGTCAAGTTTATTATTATTTAGCTGAATTATTTGGGCTACAGTTGCCTTTGTGTGTTTTTTTTTACAACAATGTAAAAGATAAGTGGTTTATTTCTAAATCCTTTTGGCTGGTATTGCCTTTGTGTTTTTATTTATAACAATGTATGTTCAGTCTCATTAAAAGTTATGTTTCCTTGTAAATCCATTTGCATGTTATAATTTAATGACACAAGATGGTACTCCACAGTTACTCACTACTTGAGTAGGTTATAATCAAAGTACTTTATTACTTTTACTCAAGTAAATTTTTGGATGCCTACTCACTACTTTTACTTGAGTAATATTTGGTTCAAGTGACAATACTTTTACTTGAGTAAAAATTTTGAATACTCTACCCACCTCTGAAGATAACACAGCACAATCTGACAGTGCTGAGGGGCCTGCAGGAATCTGGGCATCAATGAGGATGAGAACTTTGGAAAAAAGACGTATAGCATTCTGTAAGAAATGTATTACCTGCACTTTTCATAACAAAGTTTTATTTTATGTCCTTTTATGTGTGGAAAACTGAACTTATGGAAACTGATGGTCCTTTAGTGAGACAAACAGATAATGTCTTCTCACCAGCATTCCCTCATGTGGAGCAGCCGCCCACTCGCCCTGCTTACCTTCTCCCCAGGCAGCCTGTCTCTCCAATGGGTTCCCGGAGCAATGATTAACCCAGGTTCTGATCAATGCTTCTGCTGACTCTGATACATCACCAGATCCTTTCAGCTGCCATGTAAAGGAAGCGTCGAGTCAGTACTGCTCATGGCTCAGGTTGTCCACTCCATCACAGACACGTTCACAAAGAACTGAACAAAAATAACAAGACAACAGATCGTGCATCCGACAGGATGAAGCATAAAAACCTGAAATGCTTCACAGCAGGCATCGTTTTTGCAATGATGACAGTATTTATTATTTGTTTTACAAGCTTTTCCTATAGCAGTTTAAAATGAATGTACAAAGTAAAGAGGCAGAAATGAACGAGATGAGCATAGAAAGAAAAGAACAAAATAAAAGGAGAGTCACAGAGAGGGATGGTCGCTCATCACCCGGTGGTCCTTTACCTCGACAGGCGGGGAAAGCCCTGATTTCCTGAAGATGACTGCGAGCACAATAACAGAATGTTCTGTCAGCACATCCTCCGCGCAGAGCAGGTTAATGATTCAGTAACCACAGCTGAGCTGGAGGGAGGGATGAGCAGAGAGAAGTAAAACAGGAGGGAACTAGCGTTTAGCTCCACTTAGGGCATCATTACAGCTGCATTAGAACTGATGGTGTGTTTTTCTCATTTCAATTACCTTTAATCGGATCTCGTAGTCTGGTCGTTTGCAAACAAAGCACAACAAAGACTACGTGTCACACGTGTTTACAGTACTGTACGTCAGTTGTATCAGTCATGCAGATAATCTGGTAAAGTGTTCACTTTATTTCCTACTGCAGAAGATTCAAAATGAAAGAACAAAATACAGAAGAACATACATGCATCCTCTTTACCCGCTTCTTCCTTTTTGGGTCACGGGGGTCACTGGTATGTCCAGCAGTCCCTGTGAGAGGTGGGGGACACCCTGGACAGGTCTCCAGTCCATCACAGGGACACATAGAGACAACGGGACAAACAACCATTCACTCTCTCACTCACACCCAGAGACAATTTAGAGTTACCAATCAGACTAATGTTTTTGATCTGTGGGAGGAAACTGGACTACCCGGAGAAAACCCACACATGCACGGAGAGAACATGCAAACTCCACCCTGAAAGGTCCTTGGCCAGGATTCGAACTGTGACCTTCTCGCTGAGAAGTAACAGCTCTATGATTTGAGCCACCATGCCACCCGGCACAAGAACAGTCCCGGTAAAAAAAAAAAAAAAGGTGAGCAGTATTTTCTGGTGTATAGGTCGCATTGTCCAATTATCACCAATAGATTGGAAAAATCCCTAGATAGGTCGCACTGGTGTATAGGTGCACCTACGTTTAGCTCTGCTGCAAATGTCTGCCACAGGAGCGCACAGCAAGGCTTTTAAGAAGATTAACACTTAAAAACAATTATTTGTTTGATAAAAATTATAGCAAATATGTCTGAGCTGAACTTTTCCTTAATAAATGAACGTAATTGTGAAATGAGCTGGATTTAAAAATTTGTTTCACCGAAAGTGATAACAAGCCATATATAGGTCGCACCTGAGTATAGGTCGCAGGCCTTGAAAAAAACCATACTAATGTGCGACCTATACACCGGAAAATACGGTCCACGCATGAATTTTCAGATGCTTGTGTCCAAAAATCTCATTTAGGCATTTCAAAAATATGCATAATAAAAAAAAAAATTCCTTATGGAGTAATGTGGCTGTTTATCAAAACCCCAAATGATAATAATAATGAATTTAATTTATAACGCACTTTTCATTAATGAAAATCTCAAAGTGCTAAATAGATAAAGCTGGGACATTGTAGAAAATATAAATAAAACAGAATGCAATGGTTTTCAAATATTTTAAAACCACATGTTGTTCACAATGACACAAAGTATCAAAAGTTAAAACAAAAAATTTTCATTGTTTTTGTGGAGTGGGGGAAGTTATTTTTTATTTATGGCAGCAGCACATCTCAGAAACGTTGGAACAGAACCTGTGAAGCATCTCCTCATCTTTAACAACGTCTAGGAACTGAGGAGACCAGCTGCTGGAGGTTTTGGTGGGAAATGTTATCTCATTCTTGTCTGAAGTAGCAGTTCAGCTGTCCTGGCTCTTCTTTAGTGCTTTTTTGTTTGTTTGTTTCAAAATGTACCAGATTTCTATTATTGGGAGGTCTGTGCTGCAGGCAGCTCACTATCTGAACTCATACTATGAAGCCAGTCAGTGGTTTAGCATTGTATTGATGAAAATGAAAGGCCCTTTCTGAAAAATGTCATATGGATTGAAACATGTTGTTCTAAATACTTTTCTTCATAATGGTGACTTCCTGGGTGTTTAAGCTGTGTGTACCTTAAGCACCAATGCACCCCCATACCATGAGAGAGGCAAGTCTTTGAATATTGCACTGATAATAGGCTGGATGGTCCTTCTCCATGGCGTTTGTGGATTCTTCAAGGAATGTGAAACTTTGATTTGTCTGACAAAATAAAAATAAAAATTTAAAACTTTGTCTCAGCCTCTCGTGCTTTGGCCCAGAGAAGACAGCATATTTTCTGGATAGGGTTCACGTGTGGATTCTTCTGTGCATTTGGGGCGGCCGTGGCACAGTGGTAATGGCAGTTGACCCCCGATCGGAAGGTTGGAGGTTCGAATCCCGCATCCGCCCACCATGTGTCGTTGTGTCCCTGGGCAAGACACTTAACCCCAAGTTGCTCCCGGTAGGTCTGGATGGCGCCTTGCAAGGCAGGCTACCACTACCGGTGTATGAATGTGTGAATGAATGGGTGGATGGCTGGTATTGTAAAGCGCTTTGGGGCTCCTCACAGGGGGCTGGAAAGCGCTATATAAATAAGCTCCATTTACCATGATACTTTTACTACCTTTTGTTTCCTGTCTTCAATTCTTTAAAAAAGCGTTTGTGTCATCAAATTCAAAATGACCTTTTATGATTTTTAAAAAAATATGTTTACTATGTCTCATTGTTTATTTATTATTTTATTTATTTAAAAGTTTTTTCATTTAAAAAAAAATCGATGCAAAACAATCCCATAAATTATAAGAATACAAAATGTAAAATGAAAGGTAGCAGAAGGAAGAAAAAAAATCTTATTATAGCTGCCCTTTTTTTCAAACAATTAGTTCAAACAATATTAAACTTCAAGTAAAATTAAACATCAACTTCAACTCAAACCTACACTTAAACTTAAACTTCATGTAACAAAACAACAGAATAACTGTCTTAATTTTTCTAACGCTACACATTAAGCTATTCAAATAGATGTTTTTAACAATTCAGTTGTTGGTGCCTGTTTTTTAACAATTCAGGGTTGTTGGTGCCTGTCGTGGTGGCAACCCTCGAACCCGGTGGTGGACACTGGCGGTGAGGGATGCTGTCATGCTGAAGAAGGAGTCCTATTGGGCCTTTTTGGCCTGTGGGACCCCGGAAGCAGCAGATAGGTACCGACAGTCCAAGCGGCATGCGGCTCGGGTGGTTGCTGAGGCAAAAACTCGGGCGTGGGAGGAGTTCGGAGAGGCCATGGAGAATGACTTCCGTACGGCTTCGAGGCGATTCTGGTCCACCATCCGGCGTCTCAGGGGGGGAAAGCGGTACGCGACCAACACCATTTATGGTGGGGATGGCGTGCTGTTGACCTCAACTCGGGATGTTGTGAGTCGGTGGGCGGAATACTTCGAAGACCTCCTCAATCCTACTGGCACGTCTTCCACTGAGGAAGCGGAGCCTGGGGACTTTGGGTCGGGCTCTCCAATCTCTGGTGCTGAGGTCACCGAGGTGGTTAAAAAGCTCCGCCCTCTTCATCTTAAATTAATACATGTAGGGAATTTGAGTCTCGGGTGTGCTGCAATGGTTCTACATCTCTGTTGTTCAGAACACCTGGGACTCAATTTTATATACACTTTAGACATTCATTCATAAACTTCTTCATAAAAGTCACATATAGGGAATGGATTGAGCACTATGGCTATGGGTGGCGGGATGACACCAATCTCACCCCCATGCCTATGCTCACTCAACATTATGCATTTAGACAATTAGGGCTTGGGTTAGAGTTGGAGTGGAGGGGAAACTGGTACAATGCCAGCCTTTGCTCCTTCTCTTTCCTTTTTAAGTACACTTTAGAACAACACTCACCAACAGTACATTTGGGGACGGGGGTGTGTGTGTCGGGGTCTTGATTTGTTAATTTCAATTTTATTTATTTATGTATTTATTTATATATATATATATTATTTATTTATTTTTCTCTTACCCCCCTGGTTGCCTGGCGGACATTCTGGGGGTGGGCCGTCAGGGGTTGTGCTGGGGTGTGGGGGGGTTCGGGGCCTGCGGGTTTGCCGTGGGCGGGACTGGCAGTGCGCTCCCCCTGGGGCTGCTTGGGCTCGGGTGTCCTGTCCTGTCGGCGGGGCGCGGGGTGGGCCGGATCTTGGATGTCTGCTACTCTCCACCCCAGAATGAATGGGCCTACCTCCTGGGTTTGGATGTGGGCTGCCCCATGTAGGGAGCAGGTACATGTCTTGGACCTGGGGGGTATAGAGTGTGCTTCGGGATTATGATTGGAGCGTGTCGTTATTGTTTGTCTTTCTATGACTGAGGGTGAGGATGAGGGTGGGTCTGAATGAGTGTGTCTGTGTATGAATGTTTAAGTGTCAGGCTGGGACTTGGACTGCCCCCTCTCTGATACTTCTGAGGCTACCTAGTGTCGCGCTCCTGCCACGTGGCCCCCTGGTGGGTGTTCCTCTGCCTGCGGGCGTGCTTGGGACCCTCACTATCTGGGGCTGGGCGCTTGGGCGTTGGTCGGCTCGGCCTGGTGGCTGCCTGGTGGGGCTCGGGTCCTCTGGTCCTGTCGGGTCTGGGCCTGAGGGGTGGGCGTCCCCGGTGCCCGAGCATCGGTGTCCGGCCCTGGGGCTACATCGGTGCAGCGGGCTCTGGCGGGGGCCTGTGTATTTGTCGCTGTTGACCCCGGGGGGTCATTGTGTGTGGTCCCTGGTGGGGTTCGTCCGGTTCTTCCCCTTGGTCGGATCTGGGGAGTGGACGAGTGGCTCGTCCTGTTCGGGTGGTCCTGGGGACTCTGGGCTCGGGGTCCTTCCTGAGGTCTTGGGCTTTGATCGCCCTTTCGTCTGTCTCGGGCTTTGGGGGGACAGATCTCTGATGCTTCACAATCGCTACTAAATGTTCTATTGGAGGAACCTTATTCACTTATGCATGCTCACAACCACACACAAATGGATGCAGGGATGTATATGTAGATATATGTAGATGGGTATATAAATGAATATAAATATATATGTATGTATACTGTATATATATTTGTAGGTATGGGTATGTTTATATATAGAAATCTAATGCAAGGTCATGAATATTATCAGTCTTTATGCTTGTATGTTTCGTTGCTGTGTTCTGTCATGTGCTTTGCAGGATTGTGGACGGAGGTTTGGTGTGTTTGCCTTGTGCTCTTTTTGTGGATAATTGTTGTTTTGTTGTCTCACTTTCTCTTTTCTTTCTTTCTCTCTATTAAAAATAAATAAATAAAAAATAAATAAATAAAAAAAATAAAAAAAAAAAAATAAAAAAAAAAAAAAATACATATTGGAGTGAGAGGATGGCTATAAGGTGTGAAGGGAGGCCATCTATAAATGGAAAAAAAAAAAAAANNAAAAAGCTCCGCGGTGGCAGGGCTCCGGGGGTGGATGAGATTCGTCCTGAGTTCCTTAGGGCTCTGGATGTTGTGGGGTTGTGTTGGCTTACGCGACTCTGCAATATCGCGTGGACATCGGGGGCAGTTCCCTTGGATTGGCAGACTGGGGTGGTGGTTCCCCTATTCAAAAAGGGGGACCGTAGGGTGT
This sequence comes from Garcialebias charrua, assembly GCA_038048925.1. Lineage (NCBI taxonomy): Eukaryota > Metazoa > Chordata > Actinopteri > Cyprinodontiformes > Rivulidae > Garcialebias > Garcialebias charrua. Next base: position 68,369 of record JBBPBX010003047.1, on the reverse strand, counting down.
GTTCCAACTATAGGGGGATCACACTCTTAAGCCTCCCTGGTAAGGTCTATTCAGGGGTTCTGGAGAGGAGGGTCCGTCGGATAGTCGAACCTCGGATTCAGGAGGAGCAGTGTGGTTTTCGTGCTGGTCGTGGAACACTGGACCAGCTCTACACCCTCAGCAGGGTCCTGGAGGGTGCGTGGGAGTTTGCCCAACCAGTTTACATGTGCTTTGTGGACTTGGAAAAGGCATTCGACCGCGTCCCTCGGGGGGTTCTGTGGGGGGTACTCCGGGAGTATGGGGTACCAGGCCCATTGATATGGGCTGTTAGGTCCCTGTACGACCGGTGTCAGAGCTTGGTCCGCATTGCCGGCAGTAAGTCAGGCTCGTTTCCAGTGAGAGTTGGACTCCGCCAAGGTTGCCCTTTGTCACCGATTCTGTTCATAACTTTTATGGACAGAATTTCTAGGCGCAGCCAAGGTGTTGAGAGGATCCGTTTTGGTGGCCTTAGAATCGCTTCTCTGTTTTTTGCAGATGATGTGGTCCTATTGGCTTCATCAGATCGTGATCTACAGCTTTCGCTGGAGCGGTTTGCAGCCGAGTGTGATGCGGCCGGGATGAGGATCAGTTCCTCCAAATCCGAGGCCATGGTCTTGAGCCGGAAAAGGGTAGCATGCCCTCTCCGGGTCGGGGAGGAGGTCCTGCCCCAAGTGGAGGAGTTTAAGTATCTCGGGGTCTTGTTCACGAATGAGGGAAAACTGGAGCGTGAGATCGATAGGCGGATAGGTGCAGCGTCCGCAGTGAAGCGGGCGCTGTACCGGTCTGTCGTGGTGAAGAGAGAGCTGAGTCAAAAGGCAAAGCTCTCAATTTACCGATCGATCTACGTTCCCACCCTCATCTATGGTCATGAGCTTTGGGTTGTGACCGAAAGAACGAGATCTCGGATACAAGCGGCTGAAATGAGTTTTCTCCGCAGGGTGTCTGGACTCTCCCTTAGAGATAGGGTGAGAAGCTCAGTCATCCGGGAGGGACTCGGAGTAGAGCCGCTGCTTCTCCACATCGAGAGGAGCCAGTTGAGGTGGCTCGGGCATCTGGTTAGGATGCCTCCTGGACGCCTCCCTGGTGAGGTGTTCTGGGCATGTCCCACCGGGAGGAGACCCAGAGGAAGACCCAGGACACGCTGGAGGGACTATGTTTCTCGGCTGGCCTGGGAACGCCTTGGGATTCCCCCAGAGGAGCTGCTCCAAGTGGCTGGGGAGAGGGAAGTCTGGGCCTCCCTACTTAGGCTGCTACCCCCGCGACCCGACCCCGGATAAGCGGACGAAAATGGATGGATGGATGGATGGATGGATGAATTCAGTTTTTGTGAACAAAATAGGTGTTTATTAGATTTGCAAACTATTACGTTCAAATTTATTTTGCATTTTACAACATCTACCAACTTTTGGGGAATTGGAGGTTAAGTTAAAAAAATAAGCTTTGGAAATAACAATTTTACTGTGGTGTAACATCACAAATTACTATACAGTAATAACACTAAAGATTTGGAAGTCAATATATTTTCTTCTGGATGATTTCAGATGGATCACGTTTTCAGAGGTTACTTTATCGCAAGTTGCATTTCTTAAAGCACCAAATATTTTGAAAATGTGAAAGATGTGAACAGCTGTGGATACAAATTATTTCAAAGGTTTTGCATTGTGTGTGTGTGTGTGTGTGTGTGTGTGTGTGTGTGCGTGTGCGTGTGTGCGTGTGCGTGTGTGTATGTGTGTGTGTGTGTGTGTGTGTGTGTGTGTGTGTGTGTGTGTGTGTGTGCTGCCAAAATATCTCATGAACCACTAGACAAATTTGAATGACACTTGCGGTAATCATTAGGTGTAAATCTGTTGTCCAACATAACGTTTGAAGTTAGCTACCTGACTTTAGACGACACAGAAGTGGATGTAATTCAGTCAGTATCACAGATGTGCTAACATTTGATGTGGTAGCAGCAGAGAGTCATCATCAGCCCATACTCATAAAAGAAAAAAAAGAAAAACTCTGAGGGTATATCACAAGTTTGGCATAACCATTCTTTTGAGGTTTGACCAAGTTGGCAAGAAGTACATTTCTCACCCTCAAATGATCTTACAGTATTTTCTAGTGTATAGGTCGCACCTGTGTATAGGTCGCATTGTCCAATTATCACCAATAGATTGGAAAAATCCCTAGATAGGTCGCACTGGTGTATAGGTCGCACCTACGTTTAGCTCTGCTGCAAATGTCTGCCACAGGAGCGCACAGCAAGGCTTTTAAGAAGATTAACACTTAAAAACAATTATTTGTTTGATAAAAATTATAGCAAATATATGTCTGAGCTGAACTTTTCCTTAATAAATGAACGTAATTGTGAAATGAGCTGGATTTAAAAATTTGTTTCACCGAAAGTGATAACAAGCCATATATAGGTCGCACCTGAGTATAGGTCGCAGGCCTTGAAAAAACCATAAAAAGGTGTGACCTATACACTGGAAAATACGGTAGCTTCAAACAACCATGAAAGGTCAATGTGTATCAATTCAAGAAATGCTAGGCCTTTAATTGCTTTTGGATTTTTCTGTTCCTTGGATAAGGATAAGGTCAAGGTTTCTTTATTGTCATTTGCATCATATGTTTTACATGTGGTGGAACGAAATTGTGTACACAGATTACATACAACAAAAGTATAAGATGTAAAGAAAAACAGTAAGATCTAAGATATGAACTAAGACATTTGCTAAACTAATAATACACTAAGCACTAGTAGTAAAAAAACAATACGCCAATCAACAGCAACCCGAACATGAGTCCGTGTGAGCAGATGAGGATGAATGAACACAGCAGTATGTAAATCAGCAGCATGAGATCAGCAGCGCATATCAATAATCAAAGTGACATTGCAGTGAATTTTTTTCCCCACAGTGATAATCCTGATTAGATATTCACGAGTCTAAAAGCTTCAATTGTACCGTAGAAGATGTTCCTCAGTCTAGTGGTTCTGCAGTTAATGCTCCTTAACCTCCTGCCTGAGGGTAGTGGGGCAACAAGTGTGTGTGCTGGGTGAGTGTGGGATCCTTCCTTGGGAATAGAGAGTGGGATTTCCTGCCACCCCCTGTTTTTATTTTATTTTTTGTCACTGCTGGAACTCAGTTAAAGTTTTAACCAACTGCTGCTCCGCAGTACTGCTGACTGGTGCGTTTAAACTCGAGATCAAAGTCATCATGTTAGAAGAGACAGGTTCCTTTCACCGGACCCATCCAGCCTGTCCACTCCATCTCATCAGCCCATTCACAGCAGCAACACTTGAGACACTCCCATCCTCCCACTCCTCACCTCACTCATTTTACTCTCATTTTTAAGCCCCTTTTCCTTTTATTAATCCCTTGGCTTTTTCACGCTCATCATTCCTTGATGAGCAGTATGTTAAATAATTATTTATTTCTGGCCAGAAAAGTCCTCTTCAGGTCTCCCTCCCATCACCGCCACGTCCATCCTTCTCTCCAGCTGTCACCTGGCAGAGTAATCACATCCACAATTGATAAGGCTGGTTAGGTGGGTCATAAAAAGTTTATGCTCGTGATGCTGGAGTCTCATTTATTATCCCTGCTAATGTAGCAGCTGGGCTTGGAGGGAGGAGGGTGGGAGGATAGAAACAGCGTGAGTGGTTGAAGGAGCCACCGCATTAAGGGGTGATTACTCCTCTTACTGCAGGATCTGTCCCTACCTTTCAATGCTGGAAAAGTTCTCTTTATGGCCTTGATGAGGGCCAGGGCTTTCTGCATTTAAGTGTTTTAGCCACTAAGAGTACAAGTTGCTTCTGACACAGGAGGTAGTTACTGTTTTGAAACCACAGAACTACAGTAAAGAGTAAAGACGTAACCATTACCGCTTTCTTTTTCATGCACTTTTCATTCAGCCTTTATTTAGACAGTCTAAAAAAGCTAAGTCTGGTCCTCTAGACATTCAAAAAAAGCAAAAAACGTTTCGTCTTTCGTCCGAAAGCCGAAACGTTTCTACAAAAAAAAATTGTTTTTTTTTTTTTTTTTGAATGTCCAGAGGACCAGACTTAGCTTTTTTAGATTTTTCTACCTGGATTAATGAGCATGCATCAGGGTATTTATTGATACAAGTTAATCCCACGGAGCCCTGGGGACTCGTTTACAAGAGAGACCTGATTTTAATAAAGAGTGATGACAACAGTGGACAATCATAAAGGATGCATACAAATTAAATGGTATTAAATAAAAGTAACAAAAACAGCTACTGGTAGGTTGTAAAGCAATGTAAAAAACTAAAAATAAGAACCTGTCTACATTGGTCTTTCCCACTTTCATTTACTTACTTTTAAAGTGAAAATATGTGTAACTGACAAAAAACAACAAAATAATAATAAAAATTAATTATGGATCTCAGTTTAAAGAAAAGGTTCTGGGTGAGTTGATAGTTAACCTGAGAGGGGATCTGGCCAAAGAGGATTGGTTCCATTTTCCTTAAAATTTTCAGAGTGGTTCATGAAAATGCTGTTTTATTATTATTATGGTAGTAGTCCCTTGCAACTTCACAGTTTTACTTTGCAGACTCATCATGGGTTTTCAATGTAATATTGTATACAAAACATGATGGAAGGCAACGAACCAGAGCATTGTGCTGAGGAGTGGACTGGCCACTGAGAGTGCCAGGACATTTCTCGGTGGCCTGGCCCGCTCAGTGATAAACGAGCATCTGGACCAAAGGCTCAGTTCGGGTCGCGCTTGATTATTTATAATAAACAATCCATGCCGCTCACTCAGGTATCCGCCTCCCTGAAGCTCCCTGAGCAGTGGTGATGGGGAAAGACAGACCCCACCCCTGCCCCCTCCTTTCTTTTTCTGAGGTTGTCTGTCACAGCAGAGCAGAGACACACGGGGAGGCGGGTACCTGAGTGAGCAGCATGGATTGATTATTTAAAATAATCAAGCTTGATCCGAATCGAGCCTTTGGTCCAGCCTCTCAGCGATCACTGAGCGGGCCAGGCCACCGGGAAATGTCCCGGTGCTCCCGATGGCCAGTCCGTCCCCAAGCACTGATTGTCTCAGTAACCATTGTATCAGTCAGTCTGCTCTCTTTCACTGTGCTCTTTGAAAGCATTTAATAATAATAATAATGTCTTTTTCCTGTCATCTGCGTATGTTTCCCATACACAGACGAAATTCGTCTCTGCATTTAACCCAACCACCTACCAGGTGGTGCAGTGAGCAGCCATAGAAAGCGCCCGGGGAGCTGGAGAAATAGGTGTGCACTCATAGACACCCCAAGGTGGGTAGTGGCCGGGGCGCGAACCCGCGTCCTTCGGGTCCCAAGTCAAAAGCCTTGCCACTACACCATCTTGGCTCCTATTTAGAGTTTAGAACATTGTTAAGAATACTGCAAGAGTGTGGGAAGGGTTTATAAAACCATACAATATATACATAAATACTGTACTAAAATAAATATAACGTACCTAGGTATTCACCTATCACTGATGTGTCTGGAACACAACCCTCACAATAATCGAGGGGCTACAATTTTATTTGCAAGCATCAATAGTGGTGGTATTAGCTAGCTGTAGCACTTCCTGTGCAGCCTGGGGCACTGAACATACATTCTGTTGGAATAAGCATGTATTTACTGTGGCCGTTTAAATCAAGTTTAACTTATAGGTCATATTTACATTGATTTACAAATTCTTAAATAAAGTTTATTCAAAAGAAAAAACTCCCTGAAAACATACAAATATTTTAGCCACACTCAAGTGTGCCTGTAAAATACTTATTCAGTTAGGCACGGCGTTTTATCTTAAACATTTCTCCTGTTATTAAGTTGTCACGAATAACTTGTTTTATCACATAAACAGATAAAACAGAATATTAAATATTCGTCAGACCTATTCAGGAGAGTTGCCACAGTCAATTGATTTTTAAAACAGCAGGAACATTTTCATCTTAGCCAGTTTTACAGATACTGAGCTGAACCTTGGAGTGGTAGTAGCTGAGCGTCAACTACAATGCTTTGTAGAAGAGCTGTTTAAGATTTTGGCATAGTGATATCCCTTCCTGTTATTTTCATCCAGTTGTTTTCCTATATCAAATTGTATGAACATACTAAAACCAGTTTTGACATTTATTTTACAAAAACTACTTTCACTATGTAGCCTTAGTACTATTTCTGCTGTAAACGCTGAAGTTTTTTTTTTTTGCACTGTCTAGCAGATGACAATACTGTACTCACAAGATTTATGCAGTTGTAGACGATTTGCGTAGATCCAGTTTGCCAAGATTTTTAGGAACTTGGTAACTACCGGTAGTTTGAAAACTATTTGATATCTTTTGTACAAACAAACTGAACGGTGTGAGTACAATAGATGCTGCCTATGTGCCTATTAACACGATTTATGATGGAGAGAAATACACATGATCCATTTTACAAATGTGCTTGAATAAACTGTGGATTAAATCTCCAGATTCAAACAAAACATGTGAAAAATTAAGATTTTATTAAAAAAAAAAAAAAATGGGAGCATGCAGATGGGATGCACAGGGAACATGTGTATGTAGGAGAGTGTTAGTATTGGGAGGGGGGTGGGGTACCCAGAGGCATAGATAGTGATAGATTGGCCTGGGAGAGCCGTGATGCAGATCCACTCATCAAGATTGATGTTCTGCCATTCTGCTTTAAGTGCAATTAAATTGGCCCCTGTGTTAAAAAGCCCAGCCGATAACGTGGCTGAGGCTGAGATTACGCTACATTTCCCAGGCGCATTTCTCCACCTGCATTGCTGCCAGGGCCACTCAGAGATTTACTTTACATCTTGGGCCTGTGTTGGACAAAGGCTGAGCCGTTTATCAGCCCCCTGATTTACAAGTACAACTGTATCTGCAGCTTGTGTTTTCTTTTTTTCTTCTTTCCACATGGCCCACAAAATAGTTTTTAAATCAATGCTTCCTAAAAGTTTTTAATCACTTTCTAGTTCTTGTCTTGCCGCAGAATTGATCACTTGTACATTAGTGCATGTTTAATGTGTAATAATGCACGGTGATTACTGAGAGGAAGGAAGTTTAATGTCTTGGTGAACAATTCCAACATAACTCATCTCTGGCTGTAGGCTTGACAAGCTTGTCTATTTAGTGCACGAGCAATACTCGGAACTGAAGACAAGGTCATGGAGAGATTCATCGCTGCCTGTTTTCATGTCTGCACTGAGAACTGATGCAGTTCGGCTGCATTCACTCCCTTGTCAGGCAGCACAAATAACTGTTAATGTTCTCGTTTTCCTGCTAAATGAAAGTATTTGCAATAATTCTAATTGAACGTCCATCACAGTCCAATCCATCTCTCTTTCTGTCTCGGTCTTCGTTCTGCCAAAGGCCTCGCCCACCTCCGTCAGTGTCAAGTTGTTAACCTCGTGTCAACTGCGGCGCAGGGCGTATTTGGACCTGGTTGATGGATGGGTCTTGGTGGACTTGTCCCACGCAAACATATTCTCAGAGTCAGCTGAGAAAGGTGCAACATGAGTGTGTGTCCACCACTTCGCACCACCCCAACTCAACACACAGTCCAATACAGCGTTACGGCCCCGGACTCAGGCGGGCCTGCTGACACCCGGCATCTTCTGTTTGGACCCAGATGGGTGGAGCACTGACCCCACCGTCGCAAACAAGCAAAGATTTCCTGCAAGTGTTCGGCTTGACCCGTGTCCTCAGCATCATTACGTTTTCATGTGAGGACATCCTGTTCGCTTAACTATCCAGTAAAATTACCTCTACTAGCTTGACCCGGGGGAACACGGAGTAATCAAGGGGAGGTCTGTTCCAAATGAGATTTCCATTTAAAATAAATAAAATTGTAATTGCCTTAAACAGTCTTTATCACTCCTCACAGATCCTTCACGTTTTTATGTTTTTGGTTCTTTTGAAATCAACTGGTCAAATCCCTGAGAATTAGTTGTTGTAATGTTGGTCATTAAAACTTAAAACACTCCTGAAAAAATAACTGATTTTACATCATTTTGCCATCTTATATTGAATATTATATATATATTTTTTTTAATTAAATAAAAGTTCAATATTTATGAATGTGAGCCTTACATAATACTTTGTACAAACCGTTGCCATTTTATGGCACGTTGTACTGAGCACGTGATTTGGGGCAGAGATGGCATGGAAACATGACTGATCACTCGTCAATAACCCGAGTTCATCCAGCGCCATTAGTCATCCACACCACACCCTGTCACTCCACGCAGCTGCTCGCTGTCTTTCTCCTCCGCCTCTCGTTTCTCTCTCTCTCGGACCAACTTTCTCTGCTCTTTTTATTCCCCAGAACAGATTTTAAAGGAGTCTTGTTGCACGTTACAGCAGCTGTGGGTGAAAACAGACTGATTTAAAAAATGGAGTGCAGTGGCTCATGTAGGCAGGAACGTTAACTTATATGTTCTCTTTCTGCCTTTCTGAATGAGAGGAGTGGAGGTTGTCATAATGTGTTGTTCGCTCTGCCTCAGAAGGTCAGAGTGACCAGGAGTGCCTCGTCGCAGCGGCCTTCTCACAGGGCACAATGGGAAGTAGATCCATCACGTCTGTCAGGGGTGGAGGCCACAGGGCTGGGTCTGACTCCGACCGGCTGATGGAGGGATACAGACAACAGGATGGGGCTAGTTAAACTTTAACCAGCTCTCATCCTACACGCTGAACACACTATTCTCTGCTGTGGGAGATGGTGATATTTTGTCAAACCAAGATCCGTGACCTGCCGCCCACTGGGAGCCCCTCTCGCCCACTCACCGCCCCACACCCAGCTGCGTCAATATGGATCACTGCAGCCAACCGCCAAACTTCTGCCTTTAGCGTGGGAAGAAGAGCAGCTCTGACGGCTCCTCTTCATCTGTACTGTGATGAACCTGGCCCTCTGCACGCGCCATGCAGACCCCTGATATGGTAACTTCCTATTCCAAACACTCACTTCATTGTCTGTTGCATTGTTGCCACCAGTGACACGTTTTCACAATGAATCATGGGTTAGTCCTGGGGACACTGTTGTGTTATGAAAAATGATGGCCCGTCTTTTTATCGTCATTTAAGAGCTGCTCACTTTGATAGAATTTGGCAAAAACTCGCCTCAGGTGAGTTCACAGTGCGTATTGAAAAATCATGTTTCTATGTCGGCCCATTCAATCTTGTCCTCACAGTTTCATGAAGAAGAAAAAAAGCTGCCGTGACAAATGGGACGTGAACAGACTTGGGGTGGCTGAGGGTCACATCAGGTGTAGAACAGGTCGGAGGTATTATAACCCAATGTGTTCCTGTTCACTGGTCCAATCATCTTCATTGATTGAGACCATGATTGAGAGGGTGCACCAGTTTTTTTTTTTATATATGGGACCAATAGAAGGAACTGAAGGTTTCAATGCATGAGCCCTGAAGGCAAGTGACAAAAGTGGAAAAATACTTTGCTTTGTTGTGCATTTTTAAACACACAGAAGATTACTATGCAAATATTTGCTAAGTTCAGCAGCTGATTTTTTTTTTCATTCAACCTTTATTTATACAGGTTAGTCTCACTGAGCCTCGAAGACTCATTTACAAGAGAGACCTGATTTTAACAAAGAGTGATGACAACAGTGGGCAATCGTATAAGAAGCATTTAGAATGGTGATGTATAAAATGAGGGAGTGGTGGCGCAGAGGTTCGAGAAGGTGGGCCTGTGATCAGAAGATCGCTGGTTCAACTCCTGGTACCGACAACATCAAAATGTGGGTGGGATAGGTGAAGCACCCACACCTGCCTCCACCCTCATTTGCCCCACTCTGGGCCCTTGAGCAAGGCCCATAATCTGCTCCCCAGCTCTCTGCTCCACACAGAGGGCTGTGGTAGCTTGGTGGTTGCATCAGGAAGGGCATCCGGCGTAAAAATAATTGCCATGTCTTCATGGGACTTAGTTTGCTGTGGTGACCCCTGACGAAGGGAGCAGCCGAAAGAGGGGGGGGACATAAAATGAAAAAGTAAATAAAAGAAATGATAAAAAACGAAGAAAAAAAAAACAGTTACAGCGATGTAAAACAGGAACATGTGCTAAATTGGTTTTTGCCATGAACTTAACAGATGTTTAAAATCCCTTAGAGAGGTCAAGGTCAAGAGCTTCAGATCTTTTTGTAAGATATTCCAGGAAACAGGAGCAGCGGAGGAGAAGGCCCTTTTGCCTAGTTCAGTTCTCAATGAGGGTACACTGCATGTAATAATGTCCTGAGAGAGCACGCTGTAGCTGCAGCTGCTACAATATTGACTAAACTAGTAGAAGAATAGATCATGTCTAGTGCAACTTAAAACTTCCAGTATTAATCAGTCCTTCAAATCATCTTGGAGGTATTTTAGCTCATTTCTGTTCATAGAAACAAACGACTAACATCTAGTTGGTCGATTCAAAACATACTTTCCTTTTACTTGTATCTGTTTTTAAGAACTATGTGCCGTCTTGCTGCTAATGAGCTCTTGAAATGTTTTCTCAAAATTAGTGAAATAAAAGTGTAATAAAAAGTCATCGTCAAATCGTAGCTCAGATACAGAACAATAGTCCAAACTACATTACTGCTGTCATGTTACACAGATAGAACATTTCTTAAGAATTCTATACATTTATTTAATTTGAAGATTATTCTTATTCAGATTATTCCAAACCAAAAGTTTAATTTCTTATACAGTATACATACTGACATAATTTCACAGTATTCTTGATGTTTTTGTAGTTTAGTTCCTGTGATATTTTATCAAAAGCAGGTGAGTATGGGTGCTTTGTGGGGTTTTCAGTCCTGCCATGCTCACCTATAACAGTTTTTGTCCAGTGTTTTCCACAGAATGGACTTAATAACATCAGCCAATATTACAGATGCTTGCAGCTGCTTACTCCCTCCCCCCTTTTTTTCCATCAATGTTTTGCTGAGTGAAAAGGGAATTTTATTTATTGATTATTTCTAAAACTTTTTTCTGCGTTCTTGAATTGACTGCATTTAATTTTTGTAATTCAACTTCTTTACAAACGGTTTTAATATTGTTAGCCTATTTTGCATCATACAGTTTTTCTGACTTCATTAATTTAACCTGTTTTTTTTTCCCATCACACATTTTCTCAAACAATTTCAAAGATTTTTATTATCTGAATAAAGCAAAAGGCTAGCTCAAACATGATTGTCATCATATTATTTGGAAACTCTTGATTTTTACTTCACCTTTAAATTCCTTGATGGTTTTTGAGGCTCATGTTTGTCATATTTAAAAATGTAATTTTAAATTATGTTGCTACATACAGCTTGGAGCTGGACTAAAAATGAGGGAACAAATAGCTAAGGTCCCAAATAAAAAGAAACCTTACAAAAACAAACTTAGACCGGTAAACGAAAAAATAAATTAATAAATAGCAAAACACAAATAAATAAATGAAAGATGACAAGATGTTTTGTATAGTTATTTACACTAAATACAGTAATCTATTCAGTTTGTTTAATTATTTATTT
>JBBPBX010003047.1:38053-52577 GCA_038048925.1 Garcialebias charrua | reverse complement strand
AAGTTACCTAGGTTTTATGAATAAGTTAATTTTTGAGCTAGATTAAAAATAAATAAATAAAGGGGGAACAAATGTTTGTTTTGCATTATGTTTTTATTTTGTTATATCTATACACAGGGGCGCAACTACATATTTTTGAGGTGGATGCGAAAACATCAACGGCGCCCCCCCCCCTTTTTTTTTTACCTGCCGCCTCATACAGCTTTCCTCCCTTAGTCATGCACTTAGAAAATACAGTAGCAATATTACAGATTTTTTTTATGTTACATATTATATCAGGTGATCATTCCAATCATAAACAAATAATAAGTTTAATAAAGTACAACTATATAGCAGTAGTGGTAATCAGTGCTCAATATTTTATGTAGCGAAAATATGAAATCTTAACAGCCTGGAGTCCATGTCAGTGTTTTAACATTTATGACATTTAAACTGTTACTTTCCGTGAAAGAAGACAATGAAAGATGGTCATCAGAAATTCAAACCATCATGGTATACAGTATAGGTTTTTGTTGCCTCCCTAATGTAATTATTCCTACCTGATGTCATCACTTGTCTCCTCTATCACTGACCTCGTGTCTGTCTCCTTCACCCTCGTGTCTGTCTCCTTCACCCTTTGTCTGTGGCATTCTGCACTAAGTCATATGGTCAAAAAAGCATTATATATTAGTTGTAAAAATTACAGATCTTAATACAGTTTTTAAAAATAATGTTTACACGTTATTGCTTGGGCTTAAGTAGCTGTTCCCTCACTTCCACCTGCATTAGACCAACCTGTTGCCTTCCCCAGTCTGTCCTGATTCCTCTGTCATCTTCTCTTCCTTCTCTCCATCCTCACAGCTGAATGACATTAATTTTGTGTTAAGTAGGTTTAAAAATACAGCAGTCAAACCACAATAGAAATGAAACTTTAATTTAAATGATCTCCTTGTTGGATAACAGTTACTGACTGGACATTTCATCTGATCTGACTTACCAGATACATCACAATACACACCACTGTAGTGATATTAAATAAGACATTTAAACTCAAGTGTCCCTCTGCCAAAAAGGTTGGTAACATGGGTCACCAACCTTTTTGAGTCTAAGGGCTATAGTGACACTGAGGACTAATTTGTCTGATACACACATAAACTTGTACAACTCATCTTTAATTAAAGAATCAATAATAATTAATGTACATATGAGTGAATAAATTGCAGCACTGCATTGGAACATAGCTGGGAACTGCCACCACAACAGTTTAGCTTTCCTGTGTTGTTTCCTGAGTTTTATTTAGGTCATTCTTACACTTAGTGTGTGGATGTGTGTGTGTGACACGTATCAAATATTGGTCATTCTTACACTTAGTGTGTGGATGTGTGTGTGACACGTATCAAATATTCATAAAAATATTAAACAAATCACGTCTATAGGGGAGGCATCATTTATTTAACAGCCAAATATGGGACGATTCCTATATTAGGCTAGCTTTAGCTAACCTGAATATTTACAAGCCTCCTGTCCTGCTCATATACACTGACTGTACTTACCTACTATCTTTTAACCACATTGAAAGGCTTTTTTTCCATCCTGCCAACAACTTCCTTCTCCCTTTTTCTGTTTTGCACCCTGGAATTTTTTTTTCTGCTGCTCCAATGCACGAGTGAAAAAAATAAAATAAAATAAATAATAACGCGCCTGTGGGCGCGTGTTCACACTCACAGCACCTGTGTGTGAAGGGAGAGCAGAGAGACAGGAGGAGGGAGGTGAGGGAGCGGGGGGGCGCCTAATCAGTGCTGTTCCTGTTATTGTCATTTCATGCAGTTAAAGAAAATGCCTGCTAGAAAAACGTTTTTTTCTAGAGACGCTTTTGACGCCCCTTAAGTCCAGCGCCCCCATGCGGTGCATCCACGGCATAGCGCCCATTTGCGCCACTATACATCCATCCACATCAACAGGGGTGGCTGTGCCTGAGTGGTTAGAGTAGTCATCCTCCAATGTAAGAGTTTGAGGGTTTGATTCCACCCGCAATCACATGCTGAAGTGTCCATGGGTAAGACACTGAACCCCTCGTTGCCTCCGATGTGTGTCCCATCAGTGTATGAATGTGATAAAGCACTGATTGTTCATGATATAGAGCTAGTAGAGTGCTGTAGGTTGCAAGTTGGAAATTCCCTCTGTGCTCAGTACAGTTTATATCTAGATATTTATTGTTTATGTCAACCAGCAGAGAGTTTGTCAGGCTGACCCAGCCATATTCTCATGTTTAGCTGTAAGCCACACACCAGGAGAAGTAGGTGTGCGTGTAAAAGAATGGTTAAAGGACAACACCCACCGTGACAGTAACAATTCACCATATTGGAGAATTACTGTAGTATTTTATGAATTTTATTTTCATTTTTGCATTTGGGCCAGGCGAGGGTTAAAAAAAAAAAAACCACTCCCGAATGAATCCGGAAACCTGGCCGAAGAGTCCCGAAGGGTCATGCCTTTTGTTACATTGATCTCCACCCAGAAAGCAAGGCAGAAGGTAGGAGTGAGTTTCCATGGAGGTTTATGAGAGTGAGAGTAAAACTGCATATTTCCTGGTGCATTTTTGTGTACAACTGGACCAGTGGTCTGCTTTTATTTTTTATTTATTTTATAGACCTTTTTAATAAGATATAACACCGCTGCGACTGTTGCTGGCTGCTCTCCTCTCCTCTGCCCAGAGAGGAGCGAGCCGCGCGGCTTCTCCCTGGCTCCCCGTTCCGCTGCGTCAGCTTTGAAGTTCGTGCCGGGGCTCGGTTCTGTCCCAGCCTTGTTGCTGGAGCACGGGGAAGCAAGGGAGAGCACGGGGAAGCCCGCGCGCTCAGAGCTCCGCGCTGCGGCTGCCTTTCTACTCCCGACCTGTCTGGTCAGGGGAGAGAATAAAAAGGCGATGCGGAAATGAATGAATTTGTCGCGATCAAGCGAATTAAACTAGTATGTCTACGTGGATGCTGCTCAGAATATGACAGACATCAGTGAGCAACCGCTTCTCTTTTTTTTTTCCTCTCTTAGAGCAGCGGTCATGGAAGTTGATGAAGGCTTATTAAAACTCCGCCTGTAACTCCAAGGCGGAATCTTTAGTGATGTGAATGCCCATATTTGGAGAGGGGCAGATCTTCCCGGAGCTTCTGCTAAAATCTGCTATAAATCATGAAATAACACATTTTGCATTATTTCTCTACAATATAAATAAACGCTCCTGTATTATTTTTAAATAAACTAATAAATATTAATGGCGATGCAATTTGAAAACATGGTGGGTCATGGACTTTAAGAACTAATATTAGTTTTTAATGTTCATTATTCAGTAGTTCTCTAGCTCTAACACAGTCTGGAAATGAGACAGATCTTAAGATCAGAGGTACACATGGTTTGGTTTGTAAGAACGAGAGTCCAATTTTTGCACAAAATACCTGTCTACTGTTTCTTGAAGGACTGCATATCACCTGCCGCCTTTCTCAAAAGACTTTTAGACTAAGTTCACTCGTAAGATCACGTTATAGTGGTTTTTGTCATCCCTTGAAAATAATACAGTATAATGTGTGGTCTCTTGCAATATTTTGAGAGTTCATCTTGCACCATTTGCTTTGAATGTGAATAATGCAATGTTCACACCAAATTTTAGCTCTTTTTTTAATCCTCTTTCAGCTGCTCCCTTCTTCAGAAGTCGCCACAGCAAACTAAGTTGCACGAAGACTTGGCAGTTATTTTATGCCAGATGTCCTTCCTGACTGTTACGACCGTATGAGGGCCAAAACACATTTAAAGGACACTGGACACAAGAAAAGGTTTAAATAATTTATTTACTAAAACTAAGAGTCTCCAGGCGGTCAGGGTCCTCTCAGGCTTCTCCCACCCGTCTGGAGCGCCTTCTCCTGCTCAGCGTCCTTAAAGAAACAAAAATAAATTAAAAAGAGAAAGTTCAAAGGATTGTGGGACAGGTGGGTGCGGCGGAAATGAACAAAACGTCTCCCAGGCCGACCCAATCCTATACAGGACCGTCGTGCCTTCCCAGGTGACGATCTGCCTAGCCAAAAATACCTCTAAATAAAAGAAAAGCGATAACTGAACTACCGACACCCACACAGTCAAAAGTATCAAACAAATGGAGAAAAAAAGGGGAAACAGACTCTCACTCTGTTTCACTTTAGCTGTCCCCCTCCTGGGCAGCTGCTCAGACGCTTCCCTTCAGCATCTGACAAAAAAGAAGAGTCAACCAGAGTACAGCAGTCCAACCACACTCTATTTTAAGCTAGAGTCACACAAACTCTCAAAGAGCTTAAATACTCACAACTCTTGCTTTTAGCATCTAGTCCTGAAACCAGTGCCAGGCCTTAAGGGCCTATTTCAGCTCCAACAGGAGCAAACAACAACAATCTGAGAGGGTGGAGATCTCTCAGAATTGTTAGGTTACCTGACAGTGTCCTCAGCAGTTCCAGTGAACCCTCAGCTGAGTTTCACACCATCCAGAAGACTTCAATAAGCCACCACTCGTTCCTCAAGCCAGTCTTGGTACAACGAGTCTCCACTAGATTACTCTTAACTTCACACAACTCTAGTAAGCACTAGAGCTGTTAAAAGAGCTTTACCTCAAGAGCTTTAGCTCACACAAAGTAGCATGAGAGCTCAACACAGTGATCAGAGTGGGTGGAGAACACTCTGGAACACAAATAGGCAGCAATACAGCTACCTTAATCAAAACTTGGTTTACCTTCAGCAGGCTCCAAGTTGCTCCAACAAGCACCCTTGCTTGTATCCACCAAACTCAGTTGGCATTCTCACAATCCATTGCTCTAAGCAAAGGCTCCACCCTGCACCAAACACAGCATGTCAGCTTTATAGGCTGGACCTGCAGGTGAACAGCAGCTCTGCCCAATCAAGCTTGAGTGAAGCAGGCTGAGTAATAAAAAAAAGGTTAGTTCTTTATTGAACCAGCAGGCTGCAGCAGTTAGCAGCCAAGATAAATAAAAACAAGGATGTTTAAACTTCTAAAATCCCCAGGGTGCATAACATCCCCACCGCCAGAGTTTTGTTGGGGGAGAACGTGCAGATGTCACCTATAGACACAGCACTCCTCTCCAAACAAAACATTGTGGTATCTCAGAATGTTTGGAAGCCAAACAGACGACGCTTATCTCCGTCTACTCTGCAAGGCTTTTGTTTAGCACCAAACACCAAACAAATACCAACATCATGTCTAATGATGTCAGTGTAAGACTGGATATTTGCCATGACAGTCAAGGGGAATCTGTCCTCCTCATTGTCTGCACTGGACAGCATCCCTACGTCAATTGCAACAGCTCCGTTTTCTGCCACACTGTAAACACAGCAGAGACAGTTAAAAAACACAGATTCATATACAGCACGTTCAACATAAGGCTGCAGCACCTCACATCTCACAGACAGTAAAAATGTATTTTCTGTTGCACTTCCAGTCAATGGTCGCATATTGTCCATCAACATTCTCTCGTTTCCTGTAGAGGCTGGAACAGGACACAAAGAAACAGGAGAACTTATGTATTCCACGTGGGACTTCACCTCTTTTGAGTTCTTCAGGTCCTCATGCTCTTCACGTCCTGACTTAAATGAGAGTTGTTCAGTTTTAAATAACAATAAAAAACTGTCACTAAAGTCAACAACATCTTTCTCAACTCCTTCATAGTTCTCTGCAGGAGCTAAAAAAGAACACAATGAAACAGGTGGAATAGTTTCTTCTGGATCCTCCTCAGTTAAGCTCACTGGGACTTCTGCTTCAGAGCTAAATAAAAAACATTCACTCAGGTCAATGTGATGTTCCTTCAACTCATCAACATTTTTCAAATCCCCATCTGACTTCACTGGGATTAAGTCTGATTCAGTTTCATGTTTAGTTTCAAGAAACAAGAATAAACTGTCACCCAGATTGATGTGTTCCTCAATCTTCTCCTCCTGAAGATGAGGTTCTTGTGGCGCCATCTCCTGTAGAATTGAGAGAGGCTCACCTTCTTGAATGAAAGGCTTTGGTGTCACCTTTGGATGACACACAGTGGGACACAAATGGTGATCTTCCCTTTGTGCAGTATGGAGCTCTCTCAATTCTCTCTGCAACTCTTGGTCCAGAAGACGTTTCTTCTCTTCAAGAGCGGCATAAAGTCTTTGTCGTTTTAGTTCCTGTTCTTTTAAGAAAGTTTTATGTTTAAGTTGTAGTTCCCTTTTGGCAGTTTCAAGCTGCTGTAAAATGAGCTCTTTTTCTTTCCTCATTTGTTCTTCAAGCTCTTTTTGTCTTAAGGCAGCTTCATTTTCCTTTAAGTGCCCATAATCAGGCATCACAACAATCCCGAGTTTAATTAATTCAGATAGCAGTCCACCCTCAAACCAACCATCACGTTCGTATTCTCTAGTGTTGATTTTAAAATGGTTTGCTATACTCAACATCTGCTCTCTCGTGCAGTTTATATAGACATCAAACGTGGGCTGTTCAAGAAATCTCTTCAAATTGAAAGCCATGTTTGTGAGCTTCCAGTAAACAGTTTTCTTTGTTTTTAAACAGCTTACTCAAACAGCTCACTACCAAATGTTTAGTACACAGATGACAGTGAACCTAAACACAAATGTCCTACTGCCCTTGAATGTGTCACAAGCAACAGCAGCAAACAACACACACAGCTGATAGTACTCACAATCAGCACCAATGAGAAACTTCAGCCAGCTTCCAACTGCTGAAGTCAAATCCTTCACAAACCTAAGGTGAAATCTTTTTTCTTTAAGTTCATGTTTTGAAAAGCCCCCAAATAAATGTGAACAGAAAAACTGTTCAACCTACCAAACACCATCAGGTACGTCAGCTGCGCACCTGAAAGCGCTCAACTCAAATCAGCAAAGCTGATCCAAGAATTAAGTGGATACACCACTAGAATATGACTAGCCTAAAATACAGCCCAAAATATTTTAGGACAACAGTCACGGTTTTTAGTAAGTAATGCAAAACAGAGCCAACCTCTTTAAGCAGTAGACCACTAAAAATACCACAGAGCATAACAGGTGCTCAATCCCACAAAAACGCACTGATTAGCAGCGCTTAAAACACTAAAGACAAATTAGCTCATAAGACAAGCCCCCAAATGTGATTTAAAGGAGAAATGTAATCAAATCTGAAAAAATCGATATAACAAGAATTTCATATAGTAAACAACACACATAAACATACTTAGTATGCTTTTTTCAAGTCAGTAGCTTAAAGAAATAGTTTTTTTACATTTTTCCTGCTACATGCCGAAGTGCAGTGATTTCTGTAGTAATTTTCTGGACGCACTTTTATGACACAATTAAGACCTCCTTTGCTATCTTACAATAACACTGAAGCTATAAACCCATCATTACTGTCCTCTTGTCTGTCATTTAAAATGGAAGCAGAAGACCTTTTTGAATCTGAAGGATATCACTTTAGTTTGTCAAAAACAGTTTGGTGATTTAGTGCATTAATGGGCATTTCTATCCTGGAAATACGAATAGCCTTCGCATGCTAACGTTAGCATGCTAGCGCCGTATGCTAACGTTAGCATGCTAGCGCAGTATGCTAACATGGAAGTGGGGGTGTTGAAAATGTCCTGAAACAGTTACCAATGTCTTGTTAAGCTCTGTATTCCACAGAACATACGGTAGTAGGATCTAAAATGATTTTTAAAGATGAAGGAGCAAGTTGAAACATGCAGGGTCTCCCTCCTTGCTAGCAGGCTCCATTGGGAGCTGCCTGGCTAACTAACTACGGTGGCCCTACACGGCCAAAATTCTACAGCGGCCGAATGCACAGGAGCGGTAAAAATACAATATAAAATTTTAAAAAAGTTTTAAAATCTATTTTGGGGCTTTTAGAATCGATTCTGAATCGCCAGGACTAAGAATCTTGATTCTTTAAAAAATAGATTTTTTTTGCTGCATCCCTAATTGCTACACACTGAAACCTTTTTGTCCACTACTAGATTTTTTTTTATTAACACAAACAGAACTACAAAACACTACATAAACAAAAAATATATACAAACTCTTGTGAATGATAACATAACTACAGTCTATAAGCTAGGGGGCGGTTTACAAAATGATGAAAGTTGAAAAAATACTAGATACACACACTAATATTACTGTATGAGGGACGACCATTGCACTGCCTATGTCATATTCAGGGGACGGAGAGCAAGCAGAGGGAGGGGGGTCAAAAACACCAGATGAGAATTTTTTCACTTTGCAAAGTCTAAATTTGAGTTAGGATGACATTTTTGACTTGTGAAATTTTCTCAACAAGCTTATTTTATGCTTTTCATTAGACTACTATTAGCTTAAAAACACTTTTCATTTCTCCTTTAAGCAAAAACTGACAACCACTAACCTAGCTCATTATGTTAATTAATATCATATCCCGGACGAGCCCCCAATATATATGTTATGACCGTATGAGGGCCAGAACACATTTAAAGGACACTGGACACAAGAAAAGGTTTAAATGATATTTATTTACTAAAACTAAGAGTCTCCAGGCGGTCAGGGTCCTCTCAGGCTTCTCCCACCCGTCTGGAGCGCCTTCTCCTGCTCAGCGTCCTTAAAGAAACAAAAATAAATTAAAAAGAGAAAGTTCAAAGGATTGTGGGACAGGTGGGTGCGGCGGAAATGAACAAAACGTCTCCCAGGCCGACCCAATCCTATACAGGACCGTCGTGCCTTCCCAGGTGACGATCTGCCTAGCCAAAAATACCTCTAAATAAAAGAAAAGCGATAACTGAACTACCGACACCCACACAGTCAAAAGTATCAAACAAATGGAGAAAAAAAGGGGAAACAGACTCTCACTCTGTTTCACTTTAGCTGTCCCCCTCCTGGGCAGCTGCTCAGACGCTTCCCTTCAGCATCTGACAAAAAAGAAGAGTCAACCAGAGTACAGCAGTCCAAAACCACACTCTATTTTAAGCTAGAGTCACACAAACTCTCAAAGAGCTTAAATACTCACAACTCTTGCTTTTAGCATCTAGTCCTGAAACCAGTGCCAGGCCTTAAGGGCCTATTTCAGCTCCAACAGGAGCAAACAACAACAATCTGAGAGGGTGGAGATCTCTCAGAATTGTTAGGTTACCTGACAGTGTCCTCAGCAGTTCCAGTGAACCCTCAGCTGAGTTTCACACCATCCAGAAGACTTCAATAAGCCACCACTCGTTCCTCAAGCCAGTCTTGGTACAACGAGTCTCCACTAGATTACTCTTAACTTCACACAACTCTAGTAAGCACTAGAGCTGTTAAAAGAGCTTTACCTCAAGAGCTTTAGCTCACACAAAGTAGCATGAGAGCTCAACACAGTGATCAGAGTGGGTGGAGAACACTCTGGAACACAAATAGGCAGCAATACAGCTACCTTAATCAAAACTTGGTTTACCTTCAGCAGGCTCCAAGTTGCTCCAACAAGCACCCTTGCTTGTATCCACCAAACTCAGTTGGCATTCTCACAATCCATTGCTCTAAGCAAAGGCTCCACCCTGCACCAAACACAGCATGTCAGCTTTATAGGCTGGACCTGCAAGTGAACAGCAGCTCTGCCCAATCAAGCTTGAGTGAAGCAGGCTGAGTAATAAAAAAAAAAGGTTAGTTCTTTATTGAACCAGCAGGCTGCAGCAGTTAGCAGCCAAGATAAATAAAAACAAGGATGTTTAAACTTCTAAAATCCCCAGGGTGCATAACACTGACGCAACCTCAGACCACCAAGCTACCACAGCCCTCTGTGTGGAGCAGAGAGCTGCTATCTAGTGTGCCTTGAGGATCAGATGATGGGGGTTAAGGGCCTTGCTCAAGGGCCCAGAGTAGGACAAATGATGGTGGAGGCAGGTGTGGGTGCTTCACCTTTCCCACCCGCACTTTGATGTTGTCGGTACCGGGAGTTGAACCAGCAATCTTCCGATCACAGGCCCACCTTCTCTAACCTCTGTGCCACCACTCCCCTAGGTATCTCCTTCCCCGCTCAATATTTGTAAAAAATTAAAAAGTTGTAGCCATTTTTGCACGTGTTTTTAATTCAGTTGGCTGTGGTGGCCTTGTTGTCTTTATGACCCATTTTTTCATCTAAGGTTGCAGGGAGCTGCTGTCTGTCACCACCCTCTGCCCTCAGTTGTAAATGTACATGCAAGTATTATTGTTTTTCGGTGGGCGTTCCAGTTCCATATCAGTCTTTGGTCACCAGAGGGCACCGTACTTCCACACCTGCAGACAGTGTGTCCTGATGATGCTCTAGAGGGGTATAAGGCAGTAGATGACTTTCCTTCAATGCTGGAGCATTACATTGCTTTGTGAATCTCTAAGCCTTGTGATTACTTACCTTTCTCCTGTGATCTTTCCAGTGAACCTCTTGAGACCTACCTGAGTATATGGATCTCCTCTGGAAACCTTACCATGGCACCTTTCAGCTGCTCTCCTTGCCCTCCAACCACACACCCTCCTGAGCACATTGGATCTTCTTATGAGTGTACAGGATTTTGAAACCATGCATCTGACCAACCATCTACCAGTAAGGAGTCTACATGTTCTGAGTAAAAAACCCTTTGCTGAACTCTGGATCTCCTTGCTCCCCATGGTTCCTGTTTCTTCCTGAATTATTACTCACTGTAAATAAAAGCACTGAATTGATACTTTTGTGTCTGAGTTGTTCATCATCATTTTCATTCTGGGTATTCTTGTGACATTCTTAAAGTTTTAATAAAATCAAATAGATTTTGTGCATTGACACTAAGAGGATAACTCTCAGCGACTAATACATGAATATGTGGCATATGAATATATGTAAAAGAAACAGTTGTGTTCTTTTTTTTGTTTGCTAAGCTTGCTGTGCTTAGCTGTAGTGGCTTCTTGAATGACATTGATTCCAGAAGTTAGTCAGTTGTAAATGTACATCCAATGCTTACTTTCTGATAGTTTTGTGAAAATCTTATCATTGGTTCTTGAGATATTTTTCTAAAACGCCAGACAAGCGAACACACATGTAAAAACATTCTTATCAGCCTTTTGGTGGCAAGTGATAAAAAAAAAAAAAAATTGTCCTCACCCAATCTAATCTGATTGTTTTACATTTCATTATCATTCACAAGTGAAATCATGAAAGATCGATGTGAGGGCGCTACACTTTGACTGCATTAAGACAAATCAAATTAATCTGTCTAGATTTCTTTATCCTGCTGGCATCCATCGGCCTCATTTCATCCATCCCAACACCAGCGTCCGTCTGGTTGGCTGCACATTAGAATATTTGTGTAGATTTCCTCAATTTCTTAAAATTGCAAAGGTCACAATGGCACTAACAAGTCTCTTGGTAACACAAACAAAAAATACTCCAATATCTGTATTCTAATATCTTTTATCACCTTCATTACAAATCTTTTTAGCTTTTTATTCTGGATTATTAATTTTATTTTCATTTTAAAATCGGTGGAAGCTTTTTTTTTTCATGTTATTGATGCTGTGTGTTTGGAATAACACCTACCTACGGTACTGAGGCCTTAAATCAAATTTAGTCACAGAGCGTATGTTAATGTTTGTCCATCTGACCGTCCCCTGAGGGGGAACAGCATTCCTGCTCCTTTCTCTTTGGTATAATGGAAGCAATGTGTCCATAATCCCAGAGAATGACTAATAAAAGAGAGTAGCGCTTTGGGCCTGTTCCCTCAGCAATATTGTGGATGGGTATTAAACTGAGTGCCTGCATAATACTGTCAAGTCACTGTTTTCTCAAACTTAGCCCGCACGCATTTCATTTATTCACTTTTCCTGCATATCTCTGGATCTGCAAGCAAAAACTGAAGTGTTTTTTTTCCCCCCTATGTCATTGTTCTCATTGGATTGAAAGCTGTTTATAAAGTCTTGGATCTGTGAATCATCAGATCACTGGCATTGTATCTATAGATACTTGAGGCACTCATGAATGCTGCTTTAATGGAAACTAAACGCTGATTGAATACTAATAAGCCATGACACCCTAACCCACAGCCCTCCATTTGATACCCCTGCACTCTCTTTAAATGCTCTTTAATAGCCATGTTAGTGTTATACAAGACACTCATTAGACACTTTAATTGGTTTGGTGGTAGTTGACAGCATGCTGATTGGCTCAGACCCACTATGAAGTGAGCGTGGTGGTTTGTAGGGGTCAGGGATAGGGTTCTGCCACTGACTAATGTGGTCATACTGGACCCTTTGCTGTAATGAGAAGTTTATTTGGGTTTGCGGCGGGGAAGAGATTGTCCCTACAACAGCATGACATGAGGGTCATTAGTTCAGATCTTTGCTTAAGTTTATTAAAATCAAGGAGCAGTCAGTCTGGGCTACTTAGAAGAAAGGTGATCAACAGTTGTATTGATTGTTTCAGTTTTGTGGAGAGGATATCACTGATCTGATGTCATGCCTCTTTGTAAAGTGCTGAACTTGCTCATTTCAAACAAATATGTTTGTTTTTGTCCTGGTGCATGCTCAATAATCCAAATAGATTAATCTAACAAGATTGAGTCAGGAAAGATTTTTCTTTGTTGAAATATTTTGTGTTTTATCCAAAAGACTTCTTCAGTCTGAAGACTGAAGTCGGACTTCTTCTACAGACTGAAGAATTTTGGATGAACACAAAATGTTTCAACAAAGAAGAATTTGTCCAGAGAACCTTATTCAACCTTGTTATATGTTTTATGTTGTTGTTTTTGTTTTTGTTGTTTTGCAGGACAAAGTTTGAGGAGAGTAGTTGTACATTTGGTGTTGAGTGTGTGTGTATTTGTTTTCAGGCATGAACAAAGTTCAACAAACGCTCGCAAACATCTTTGACAATGTTTTAATATCGTACTAGAGCAGCCTGAGAGCAGTAAATGTTCAGTGTCAGTCTGCTTTGAGTCTGTTATCCTTAAAAAGGGTGATCATGGTTGCACCTTGTTTTGTACAGATTTTAGGAAACATATTGCCTAAAATCACAAATGAAAGAAGTTTTTGGGGAATTATATCCATTAATGACACTCTTGCTTACTGTAGGAGTATAAACTATCAGCCAATAACATATTGGAGGTAGCCTGGTTGTAACCAGACCCTGTCCTTCACTTCGCTTCAGACAAGGGTCTGGCATCTCTGCCATAGACAACGATTTCTCCTGGAGATTTTTGAATGGACCAATCAGAGAACAGGAGGCAGAGTTTTGTTAGTTTAGTCTGGTGAGGTCCAGGCTATTCAGATAAATTGCTCAGAAACCACTCGGTGGATATTTTTTCTGCCACCAGTGTGTAATTATATGTCTTTAATTTACTGACTGTTGGCCTAGATGAAACATTTGAGATAAAATTCGATTTTTTATCATTTATTTTCGTAGCGCACCCGAGGCTGTTTGGAAAATATCAAACCGAAACTATTTAATATCCAGCAGATTTGACCATTTCGTGAATTGATTTAGGAACTGTTAAGCTCAGGAACACTTCTGATATAACGTCAGCGGTGAAATATATTTTTTCTCAGCAGAGAAATAATAGTTTTTTACCTTGTTTTGATGAAAATTCGTTCGTGGCGGCAGCCATTTTGAATGACGACGTCAGTCGACATCGTTCAAAACTCCGCCTTCTGCTCTCTGATTGCTCAGGAACACTTCTGATATAACGTCAGCTATGAAATATATTTTTTCTCAGCAGAGAAATAATAGTTTTTTACCTTGTTTTATTGAAAATTCCTTCGTGGCGGCAGCCATTTTGAATGACGACGTCAGTCGACGTCGTTCAAAACTCCGCCTTCTGCTCTCTGATTGGTCCGGTCAAAAATCGGCCGGAGAAATCGTTGTCTATGGGAGGAATCCCAGACTGTGCAGTGAAGGGAAATGAGAATTGAGCGGAGCTGTGCAGGAAGGCGAGGGCCAGGCTATATTGGAGGACTTGTTCACTAAAACAAGAAGTAAAAAATAAATGGAACGTGATGAGGTCATAAACACAGCTAAATATGGACCAGTCTGAACACAAGGAAAAAGACTGTTTGCAAATGATGAGAGGGAAAAACAACTTCTCATTATAAAATAAAATCTAATAGCATTATAAAAGCTCAACATTTTAATTTGATGGTTTGTAAATGTTGAGAGGAGATTTAAGAGTTCCAGATTGGTATAACTGTGATTCAGTAAAAATTATGATTTTGCTAATACAGATGTAACTGTAACTTTGTTAAAATGATTTACTGTACATAAAACACAACATTCACAATGTTGCAGGGATTTAATTTCTCAAAAAGTTAATGCTGTTTATTAATATGTTTATTAAATTTGTTCTTTTTTTTTTTACAAAAAACTATACAAAACAATCCCATAAATGATAACGTACAAAATATTAAAGAACGTGATGAGGTTGCCACAGTGATGCTAATATAGACATATACATATACACACACACTCACACACACGTGCGCACACATGCACACACACACTCACACACCACACACACACACACACACATACACATCTATACAGTATATATATATATATATAATATATATATATATA
>JBBPBX010003047.1:0-13033 GCA_038048925.1 Garcialebias charrua | reverse complement strand
GTGTGTGTGTGTGTGTGTGTGTGTGTGTGTGTGTGTGTGTTAACCGGACACACCAATTTATGGCCAAATACCACCCTGAACATGTCCGTATTGTGTGGACAAGCAACTGTGTGAAGACATCTTTGGACCACTTGAATCATTTGGAATATTGGAAATAACAGACATTTAAAGTAAAAAAAAAATTCATTTTTGTTACATGACGGACATTATAGAACTTTGATGTATGTATGTACAATATACATTGAATTGTGAATATTTTTGAATGAATTATTTTTTATAATAAAAAATAAAAAAAAACACGTCCGATCTCGTCTGATACCAGAGGCTAAGCAGGGTTGGGCCTGTTTAGTACTTGGATGGGAGACTGCCTGGGAATACCAGGTGCTATAAGTAGTGGGGAGTGGTGGCACAGAGATTAGAGAAGGTGAGCATGTGATCTTAAAGTCACGGATTCAATCCCCCGGACCAACAACATCATAATAAGGGTGGGAAAGGAGAAGCACCCCCTCATTTGCACCACTCTGAGCCCAAGCAAGGCTGTTAATCCCCTCATACCCAATGCTCCCCTGGGTGTCCTAGATGGCAGCTCTCTGCTCCACACAGAGGGCTGTGGTAGCTCAGTGGCCTGTGGTTGTATCAGGAAGGACATCTGGCGTACAAACAAATGTTCATACAAGATGGCGGCTGAGCAGAGTGGATGTTTTTAGTCGGGCTCCTGCCAGTACTCCAAAGGAGTATTTGGAGAGCTTGTACTTGCAGTTTTTTGCGCTGGATGTGCAGAGAGGAGCGCTGAAAAAGCTGTGGAAATTGGACTGGAACATGCGATTCAGAATTATGAATCTACAAGCCAACGTGTCCGTAAGTTTTTGCCGAGAGTTAGCCTAGCGTAGCTACAAACCGGGCTAATCAAAGCTAACCGAGCTGGGTCACCGTAACCGGGTGCCGTAGCTGCGAGCTTCGTTAACAAATAAACCGGAAAATACGCTGGTTTGTTACGAAGAAAAGCGGGCTGGCACGCTGGAGGTGCTTTGTTGCAGCGAAAGAATACAACAAAGCACGCTACAGTGGTAGCGCCGTGGTACACGTGGGCCGAGCGCCGTGAACGCCGCCTGGAGTTTGTGGGCCGAGCGCCGTGAACGCCGCCTGGAGTTTCGAGCTGGGCCGAGCGCCGCGAGTGGGCCGAGAGCCGTGAACGCCACCTGGAGCTTCGAGCTGGGCCGAGCACCGCGAGTGGGCCGAGAGCCGTGAATGCCACCTGGAGCTTCGAGCTGGGCCGAGCGCCGTGGGAGAACCGGAGGACCGCCGCCTGGAGCTTCAAGCTGGGCCGAGCGCCGTGAGAGAGCCGGTGGGGCTTCGAGCTGGGCCGAGCGCCGTGGGCGAGCCAGGGGACCGCCGCCTGGGGCTGGGCTGGTGTTGGAGCTGCGCCTGGAGCTACTGGAGCTACGTGCTGTGCTAACTGGGCTACATTGGATCTAGTGAGCAAAACCTCTTCAGATAATAGAGCTGATTGCTGCAGGCTGCTGAAACCGTGAGTTCTGTTCTAATAACTGCTGATCTGGGTGCACCATCGTTAGGCCTGTGAGCCTCGTGGAAGGACCACGTGGTTCAGCAAACAAACCAGAGACCTGCTACCATTAGATTACAAACTATGTAAGTATGACGAGAAGTAAAGGACAAAAGTCACCAGACTGTAAATATGAGAAAAAGAGGACAAAAGTCACCAGACCCGGAGGGAAACAACTCAGTAGAAATGCAAGACTTTAAAGAATCACTCACCTTTATGAGTGGACAAATAGAAAATTTAACAAAAAAAAATGGATTCCCAGGCCGGTCTGGTTAAAGAAATAAGAGAACTGAAAGAACTGATAATCAGCAAAGACAATAAAATTGCTGAACTAGAACGAAAAATAGAGGATTTAGAACAATACACAAAGCAAGACAACGTGGTGATCTCAGGACTTGATGTTAGTAAGTGTCGGACACATAAAAGAGCTCCTAATAACAGTGACCCAAATGAGTATGAATCTCAGGAAGAACAAGAGACTCTGGAGGAACATGTAATTACTTTCTTACAGGACATGAACATTAACATAGACTATGGGGACATTTCGTTCTGTCACACCCTGCCCAGTAATTCACCAAGATTCAAACCGTCAGTAGTCGTCAAGTTCATTAGCAGGAATACAAAAAACTATGTTATGCAGAATAAAAGAAATCTGCAGGGATCAAAAGTTTACATAAATGAACATCTAACCAAAAAAAATGGAAAAATTGCAAAGGAAGCAAGGTGGTTAAAAAACAAAAACAAAATAGCATCAACATGGACAAGAAATGGATACATCTTTATCAAAACAAAGGAAGGGTCTCAGCCTAAAATGATAAAAGAGCTGACGGATCTGGATGAACACAGGAGATGAAAAATTACAAATCAATGAAGCAACTCACACTCAAAATGGATAAAATATACAGTGAAATGAACAAATACATTAGAACATGACAACATACGAAGACTCAGAACCTAAAATGTATAATGTTGAAAATGTGATTTTCATTCAACGTTTATTTATACAGGCTAGCCTCGTTGAGCCACAGGGACTCATTTACAAGAGGGACCTGTCTCACTCACACCCAGGGTCAATTTAGAGTTAACAATCAACCTAACATGCATGTTTTTGGACTGTGGGAGGAAACAGGAGTACCCAGTGAAAACCCACGCATGCATGGAGAGAACATGCAAACTCCACCCAGAAAGGCCCCCGGGCCGGGATTTGAGCCTGGGACCTTCTCGCTGAGAGGCAGCAGCTCTACCAGTTGTGCCACCGTGCTACCCGTGATTGATGCAAATTTTTTTCCTGTAATAAAAGATAGTGAATATTATAATGAAGAGCAGTTTAATGACATCAATATATCAAATGGAGTTCTCTCTATTATTCACTTTAATAGCAGAAGTATAAATGCAAACATATCCAAAATAACAGATTACTTAAAACAGTTAAATAGAACTTTTACGATAATAGCGCTGTCAGAGACATGGCTCAATGATGATAACACAAGTAATATTCACATCGAGGGGTATGAATTATATCATATGAACAGAAATAATAAAAGAGGTGGTGGAGTCGCTCTATTTGTCAATAATGAAATAAAATGTAAATTAAATAGTGAAATGTCAATAATAGTTGATAATATTATGGAAATGATAACAATAGAAATAATAAACAAAAACGATAAAAACATAATAATAAGTTGTGTATATAGATCACCAGGAGCAAATATAGAAATATTCACGGATAAAATCTTGGAGCTAATGGAGAAGAGTTTTAATAAAAATGTTTTTTTGTGTGGAGACTTTAACATTGATATGGGAAATAAAACAGATTCAAATAACATAAGCACATTTATAAACTCAATGTACAGTTTAAATATGTATCCATTGATATCAAAGCCAACAAGAATTACAACTCATAGTGCCACAATAATTGATAATATTTTCACAAATATAACAAATGGGGACGTGATAGGTGGTATCTTAACGACCGACTTAAGTGATCATTTACCAGTTTTCACAATCTATAAAAATGATCAAAGCATCACAAAAGCAGTCACAATGAAGAAAAAGATCATAAACACGTCAAAAAAAGTTTTGGAAAAATTGAAAGAGGATCTAGATAAACAAGACTGGAATGATGTGTATGTTGATGATGCGAACAGAGCATATGATGAGTTTATGAATATCCTGGAAGCTCTGTATGAAAAGAATTGTGTGCAAACAAATTACACAAAGAGAAATACGATTGATCAACCATGGATGACAAAAGGGTTGAGAAATGCTTGTAAAAAAAAGAATTATTTGTATTCATGTTTCTTGAAATTGCGAAGTCAGAGCGCTGAAGAAAAATATAAGGAAAAATAAGGAAACATAAGAAAGAATATTATAGTAAATTATTAGATAAAAGTAATGGTGATATGAAAGCAACATGGCGAGTAATGAATAGTGTCCTGAAGAATCATAAAGCAAAAACTGGTATTTCAAAATATTTTGTAAAAGACAACGATGAAATTCATGATGAAAATGAAATTGTAAATGGATTTAATCAATATTTTGTGAATGTTGGATCAAGCCTTGCAGCTAAGATACCAAAAGTAGATAAAAATGTGATCCACTCAATTACAGGTTGTGCAAATAGTATTTTTCTAAATGGAACTAACAAAGAGGAAATAATGAATGTAGTAAAACATCTTACAGACAAGAGATCAAAAGACTGGGTGGACATGGATATGATGTTTGTAAAGGACATAATGAGCCATGTTATTGAGCCGTTCACATACATATGTAACTTATCATTTTCAACAGGAATATTTCCAGATAATATGAAAGTAGCTAAGGTCGTTCCTCTTTTTAAAAATGGTGATAAATGTGTATTCAACAATTATAGACCTATATCCTTGTTACCACAGTTTTCAAAAATTCTTGAAAAACTATTTGTAAACAGACTAGATCAATTTATAGATAAACAAAATATTCTAAGCAACAGTCAGTATGGGTTTAGATCAAAAAACTCTACATCAATGGCTCTCATGGAATTAATGGAACAAATAACTACTGCTGTCGATCAAAAACAATATTGTATCAGTATTTTTGTTGATTTAAAAAAAGCATTCGATACTATTGATCACACCATTCTCCTTGAAAAACTGAACAAATATGGTATTAGAGGACCAGCA
The DNA here is from genome assembly GCA_038048925.1 of Garcialebias charrua. Classification (NCBI taxonomy): domain Eukaryota; kingdom Metazoa; phylum Chordata; class Actinopteri; order Cyprinodontiformes; family Rivulidae; genus Garcialebias; species Garcialebias charrua. Next base: position 8,308 of record JBBPBX010003047.1, on the reverse strand, counting down.
TTACAGTGGGTATCTAGCTACTTAAAAGATAGGAAACAATTTGTACAAATAAATGATGTAAGATCTGACCTCTGTAATATCACATGTGGAGTTCCCCAAGGCTCTGTACTTGGACCAAAGCTTTTTATTTTATATGTGAATGACTTGGTAAATGTGTCAGGACTCCTTAAATGTGTACTTTTTGCTGATGATACCACTTTTTTCTGTTTAGGTGAAGATATAGAACAAATGTTGGAATTGATAAAGACAGAATTTGTCAAGATACAAACTTGGTTTAAAATAAATAAATTATCATTAAATCTAGAAAAAACTAATTACATGATATTCGGTAATAAAAAGAAAACTGTTGATGTTCCACTCAAAATTGAGGATGTTGAGATTTGTAGAGTGAGTGAGGTGAAGTTTTTGGGTGTTATCATTGATGACAAACTGACATGGAAACAACACATAAATTCTGTAAGAATAAAAATAGCTAAATCGATTGCAGTACTGTACAAAGTCAGAGACCTATTGAATGATAAAGCTCTGTATTTGTTGTATAACACAATCATTGTTCCACACTTAATCTATTGTATTGATGTTTGGGGGAATGCGTGTAAAACAATCACAAAGCCTATTTTTGTATTACAGAAAAGAGCTGTAAGAATTATCACTAGAAAACATTACCGTCATCCATCAAGTACATTATTTTATCAACTAAAGTTATTGAAGTTCCATGATTTGGTAGACTATAATATTTTATCAGTTATGTATAGGGCTCAAAATAATGCATTACCTTTAAATATCCAAATGCACTTTGTTAAAAGACAAAGTTGTTATAATCTTAAGGGGACAGAGTTGTTTGTAAAACCACAATTCAGAACTAGTTTGAAGGGACGTTCTACCTCAATCCAGGGAATTAGATTATGGAATGGCTTGGAGAATGTAGTTAAAAATGCCAAGTCAATGTTTACATTTAAAAAAATGATCAAAACAAATGTGTTAAAAAATATATGAAATAGCGTAATGTGTATTGTATTAGTTAGAAAATTAGAAAGAGTTAGTCATTTTGTACTGTTGGTTGAAGATTATTATTGTTTAATCTGATTGTTGGAAAAAGTTGGTTGAAGATTATTATTGTTTACATGGTTGATTATTGTTGTTTAATCTGATTGTTGGAAGTAAGGGGCAGATATAATAAGATTTATTCTTCTTTCTGCTACCTTTCATTTTTTTATATTTTGTACACTATCATTTATGAGATTGTCTTGTATTGTTTCTTTTGTACAAAAAATGAACAAATTTAATAAACATAAACATAAACATAAATGTCAAGTCTTCAAGTGAATTAGTTATCTGTGGTGGCCGCTGAGGAAGGGAGCAGCCAAAAGAAGAAAATATGTAAACTGGATACACCTACCATCTGAGGAGACTGTTTTATAGTTTATTTATAACATTAAAGTATAGAGTCCTCAAATGATTGGGGTGGCTTAAGGTTAGTCTATGATGACCAAGGCCACAAATGGCCACCCCCTGGTGGTGGATGAAATCTACAAAATCTGTTCTCATTCACAATGTAACACTTGAATAGCTTGCACATCTTGTACCAACAACATGAAGGTTTACTTGCATTCCCTGTTCAATTCCAATTTAGAAAAACACTAATATCTAAACTACAGACATTTACTTCTCAAATCCTTCAGCGACAGGGGACATAATAAGGGCGGCCGTGGTGTAGTGGTAATGGCAGTCGTCTCCCGATCGGAAAGTTGGCGGTTCGACTCCCGGGACCCGCACCATGTGTCGTTGTGTCCTTGGGCAAGACACTTAACCCTGAGTTGCTCCCGGTAGGACTGGAAAGCACCTTGCATGGTAGTCTGCCGCCACCGGTTTATGAATGTGTGTAGCATTCAATATATGTGTAGCACTTTGAGATTTTCAGTAATGAAAAGTGCGTTATAAATTGAATTAATTATTAATTATAATAGTTTTACTTTCTATCAGGATTAAAATAACCACTGATCTCAAAATGCAAGAAGTTCCCATTATGAAAATTTACCTTAAATTACAAAAGCACTATATCAATCTAAGTTTCAATGACCACAGAATTTCAACACAAAATGCAGAGACTATGTTTTATATGAGTGTGTGTTATGTATTATTCACATATACTGTATAGCAAATCAACACACTTGACACCTCACCACTTGACAATAAAGGGAATAAAGGAATAAAAAGGTCCTATTCATCAAAATCTCTACCACCTCAGAAACTCTTCCACCCAGTAAATTAAACAATATTTCATAATCACTCTGACAATAAGACAAGAGACAGCAATTTGGAGTTGATAGCTCCTTCTCAGCAGAGAAGCACACACACACACGGATGCACATAATTATCAGAGCGGACATGCTCTGGAGGCCCAAGACACTCCCCGAGTACCTGCCCAATCAAGTGTCCAACAACAGACACCCACCCAGCCTTCATTTATCTTGTCTGTGAGTGTACGTATGTGTGTGTGCATGAAGCTAATTACCACCATGAACCGTCCCACACAGAGACCTAACCCAGACATAGTGGCGCTGTCCAGGGACAGGAGAGGAGGGTAATTAGCCTTCCATTATTACAACACACTGAACGGTGAGCCAGTGGGAGGGATGGGAGGTTGTGCTCCAGGACTTGTTTTGGGTCTAAGGACATTGTAGGAGGTCAGAGATGTGAAGATTATTTAACAGCTGAGCTAAAGGTGGAACTGAGCTGAATTATAATATTTTTATTGCTTCAATCCCTCTACTTTTACAGAGTACGTCAGTGTTTGGTCAGCTGTTCATTATTGTTAGCCATCATGAAAGGCAGGGGGAAATGTAAAAACATTTTTATTGTGTGAGTGGGTGGCTAGGTGTGGGGGAGGAGTGGTCTGTTTGATAGCAAGATATTTCATGAACCATGGATTTTACAGAAATTCGCAAATGTATTTATAATTGATTAATGTTTGGAGTCAAGGTGCACATAGAAAACACAACAAAGGTTACAGCTCAAGGCTGCAACATGTTTGTTACAGTTGCAGGGCAAAATGTTAGTGTAACAGTACAGTAGTGCAGAGTCATCCTCAACATGTACTTATGTATATGTTATGATAAACACTGTAAGGAAAAAAGAAAAATCACTGTAATGCCACTTTAGTTGGTGAGATGTGACATATGTGCTGCTGATTATTCATGCTGCTGATCTCTTGAGTTCATGCTGCTGTATTCATACACATCTGCTCACTACAGACTCGTGTTCAGGCTGCTGTTTAATATACCGTATTATTTTAAATTTTTAGTGTTTAGCATATATCTATGATCCTTTTACATACTGTTTGTTTTTATACTTTATATCTTTGCTATTTTGGGGTGTAACTGGGACCTTGAGTACATAATTTCATTCCACCTCATGCACCACGTGTAATCCAAATGACAATAAAGAACCTTGAACTTGCTACCAGTGCTGCCAGTTTGCATGAAATCTTAGTGATATTCCCTGGAACTGCATTGTTTTTTATGTCTGACCAAAACAGCTTTAATTTTTTGGAACTGCTTTACAGAAAGGCTCCCCTTATAGATGGCTAATAAATAGTTTATAGATATGTTATCAATTCCTCAATAAACACTTTATAAATAATTAATAACTGATTATTCATTAATTAAGTGTGACAGACAAAACTGACCAGTTGTTTTGCCAAATAGTGAACCAAATCTGTTCATCTATATATTTCATCTAGAGCTATTATATTAAACATTCCAGACTAAGACCTTGTAAGCACAATAAGCATTTGTAAACCTATTTTTTAGCATATAATATTGTATGTTATCACTGCATTATAAGTATCTACAACTAATATTATATCCTAAACAAAATAGGTTTACAAATGCTTATTGTGCTTACAAGGTAGTAACTTAGTCTGAAATGTGTAATATAACAACTCTAGATGAAATACAGTATGTGAACAGATTTTGTTCCCTGTTAGGCAAGAAACTGGTCAGTTTTGTCTCTGTCACCCATAATAAGCAGTTATTAATGATTTATAAAGTGCTCATAGAGAATCAATAACATATCTATAAACTATTTATTAGCCATCTATAAGGGGAGCCTTATTGTAAAGTGGTACCAACTTTATAATGTAATCAATATAAGATGAACCTGGTTTAAAACCAATACATATTTGTTGAAGAGATAACAGACATTTAATTTGTTTTACTCGCATGACAATGTCCATAATCTGTGCTACAAACAAAAATAAAACAAACATTCATTTTATTATAACGATTCTCAAATGACATCCTGATTTTTTACACAAAACGCTCAGACATTTGTAATGAGTATACTCAATAATTATCTGCTTGTCCCCTAATGTTTGCTCTGAATCGGTTGCCTGCGTCCATTATTGAGTTTATAGAACAATTTTCATAATTGTGTTCAATTAAATAGTTATTGTACCTCTGCCTGAATGGAGAGTAGATAAAGGAGAATCTAACAAATTAGACATTATTCATCGACGACAGTTAATTACACAAACACAACTCTGCTTGGTTCTCCAAGAACTCTCCTATCTGCCAATACCAATGCCACCGTGGGGCCTTATGTGTGCTGCAGTAAATCGATGCAGGTGGATTGAAGTTGTTGCAAGAAAAATGCACAATTTCAAACTACCCATCAGAAGTACTCCAACCTCTTGCTGGTCCAGCTGTTGTCTGGCGGTGTATAATCATGTCAAAACCTTCTATTCGCCTCTAAGAGTACCCCTAAAGCAGTTAGACGCCTCCCCCCCCACATGGTCCTGGGCATCATCATTTTCTAGCAACCATCCATCTTCGGCCTGCGATTAATTCTCTTCATTTCCAAGTGCAGGCCATAAATCCTGGCACACTTAATTAATTTCACGGCCAACGTGGGGCTCCCGTAAAGCGAGGATTGTTCTCGCAAAAGCCCATATTAATTATGCTATTTTACAGCCATCTCATTGAAGGCTGTGTTTCATCTTTCATAATTACATTTTCAACAACAGGGGCAACAAAAGGAGCGTAATTATACATTTGGCGGCGTGCTCGCGTGTAATAAGTCACTGTTAGCGTCCAGTTCACGGCGTAGCGTTGAAGCGTCGTGGCACAGTGCAGAGTTGCAGGATCTGCAGGATCAGTGCGAGCCTCTGTGTTTTACTACAGTTACAGTAACTGAGTTAAAGTGAGTGGACTACATAATGCAGAACATATTGAAAGCACGGCCTGCTGGTGGAAATTGTGCTGATGACGTTAGAAGAGATTATTGTCACATTGAGGCTCTGGTGATCATCACTCTTCTGATGGAGCTAACTGGGTCTGTGCAGTTGAGCTTGTCAGCTACTCTCCTGATGTTTTGGTGGCCGTGGCAGCCAGATGTGTTCTACACAAGTGATTCTCAGATGTTTAAAAGCTGCTTATGGATCACAGAGAGGCAACAGTGTGATTTTTCTTTCATGGTCCCTGCTGTTGCATTCTCCCACTGGTCTTTGCTGCGGGTCACCAAGTCATAATGGGTGACGTTGCTTGTGTTAACAACCACCTACACACTCAGTCCGGTGTCTTGCCCTCCTCCCACACACTTTTGGAGCTGAGCAATAATAATATACTCAAACACATATGCTCGCCACACGAGCTGCCATAAGCATGCTGTGATGCATGAGCTGTCGTGGCGGCCTGGTTGGTGGTGAAGTTAATGTTGTGCTGGTCTAGTCTTGAGGATGAGGTGGCAACTGTCACAGACTTGTACTTGTTCATCCTTAGCAATGCCAATATTATTATTACGTGAATACTGGATCAAGATAAATCATTTATGAAGAAAAAAGAACACACAGATTTGATGGTTTTATTTTTGTTAGGTTTCACTGTTGTTGGTTGTTTTGAATCAAGAGGCAGGAGATTAATGGGATGGTAGGGACTGTTGGAAATGGGGTTCTGTGAAAAAGATCATGAACAATCGGTTTCTTACCTGTTTTATAGATAGCTAAATGGCATGAAGAAATATGTTTGGTTTTGACCAGAATAATGAGCTAACAGCTTGTTAAAGGTTCAAGATCAAAATGGGTTACTTATCACCTAAAACAGCTTTTTCTTCATCTTCTTTCGGCTTTTCCCTTTTCAGGGGTCCCAACAGTCATCTCACTCTGTCCTCTGCATCCTCTGTCCTCACTCCAACTACCTCAATGTCCTCTCTTTGTCTTTTTCCTGGCAGCTGCATTTCTATACCCACTGTCCCTCATCTGGACATGTCCAAGCCATCTTAGTCTGGCCTCTCTAACTTTATCTTCCAGTTGTTCAACCTGTGCTGTGCCTCTGATGATCTCATTCCTGATCTTATCCATCCTTGTCACTCCTAAGGATAACCTCAGCATCTTCATTTCTGCCACTTCCAGTTCTTTCTCCTGTCTTTTCGTCCATGCATCTATCTCCAACCCATATTGTTGGGCAAAAATATCCTCTATTCATTTCAATTACTAAATGAAGCAACACAAGGAGATGAGAAGACTTTTATCAAATTTTTACTTGCAAGGGCAGGGTTCACAACAGGCTTACACAGATGCATCATTGAAGCCCAGTCACGAGAATCTGCACCGGACAGTGTGCAATAATTGTTTTTATAAAACCTTATCAGCTCTGGGCTCAGTGTGACCTCGGCTGCACATGCAGACTCCTCTCTGAGAGGGAAAAGAACTCTCTGAACTCTGAACATGGTTTGACATTAACTTAGCATTAGTTGGTGATAAACATCCTTGACTTGGGCCAAAATTTCCCTGACACATATAACATTTTGGTTTTACCACTGTCTTCTACTGTAAACTCTTCATTTGACCTTTGCTGACACCCTTTTGTCACAAATCACTCCTGAAACTTTTCTCCATCTACTCCATCCTGCCTGGACTCTCTTCTTCACCTCTTTCCCACATTCCCCATTTTCCTGGACAGTGGACCCCAAGTACTTGAAGTCCTGCACCTTTGTGACCTCTGCTCCTTGTAGCCTCACTGTTCCACTGGCCTCCCTCTCATTCACACACATGTACTCTGTCTTACTACGACTGACTTTCATTCCTCTTCTTTCAAGTGCATACCTCCACCTCTCCAAGTTCTAACCATAAATAACCATAGATAACCATGTAAAGATAAACGGATTCCAATGTAAAGGTTTGTAAAATGGAGTTGTGTTAAGATGTTATCAGTCAAAATTGGTCATGGCTGTACTCAGACTAGCTGTGAGATTGTCAGTGTGTCAGAATAAAGCTCTCAGGCTAACAATCTCTCTGCAAAATCTAAAACATGTGTCTGTAACCCTTAAAATAAACTCAATTCAAAAGAGATCACTGCCATAAACAACAAGACAAACAAGTTTCAGGTCACTGTCCTAAAATTATTTAAATGAGACATAACTAAAATAAGGTGTATCCCAGATACGATGGGTTAAATGCAAAGAACCAATTTCATCATTGTATGGGAACATACAATGATGACAACACATAGCACTTATAATGCCTATAGAAGTCTGTGTTAGCCTGATGGTTTTGAACTGTCAACATCTATTTATTGTGATTGTAGTTTTTTTTTCTTTTCTTTTTGATAAATTCAAATGCTTATTGTCAATTACCAATGTGTGTGCTGCTGACCACTTGACCAGGTCACCCTTGTAAAAGAGATCTCGATCTCAATGGGCTCTACCTGGTAAAATAAAGCTGAATGATTGATTGATTGATAATACAGACAAAAATAGTTCTACAATATATATATTTTTTTATTTTTATTTTTTATTTTTATTATGAAAATATTCAGGCAGCACGATGGCACAGCTGGTAGAACTGTTGCCTCTCAGCGAGAAGGTCACCATATTAAATCCCGGTCGGGGGCCTTTCTGGGTGGAGTTTGAATGTTCTCTCTGTGCATGCGTGGGATTTCTCCAGGTATTCTGGTTTCCTCCCACAGTCCAAAAACATGCATGTTAGCCCAATTGGTAACTCTAAATGGTCCCTAGGTGTGAGTGAGAGAGTGAATGATTGTTTTTCTCTGTGTCCCTGTGATGGACTGGAGACCTGTTCAGGGTGTCCCACACCTCTCGCACCAACCCCCACAACCCCCAAAAAAAGAAGAAGCGGGTAAAAGATAATGAATGGGTGGATGTAAATATTCAATCAGTCCAGGGGATTAAGAAATGTATTCAACATCCATTATCTTTACCTGCTTCTTCCCTTTCGGGTCATGGGAGGGTGCACATATCCAGCCATCACTTAGGGGCAAGGTACATCCTGGACAGGTGGTAAGTCCATCAC
>JBBPBX010003046.1:63270-79542 GCA_038048925.1 Garcialebias charrua | reverse complement strand
TAGCTGTGTTTCCATCCATTTTCATTTCGAATTTTGAGCTACCTCGCAAATATGTAAATACAAATTAATGCAGATCAGAAGTGTTTCCATCTACTGGCTTGAAGCGCTTCTTCCAAGCCGCGCACAGCGTCATTACGTCAGACGTCAGCGTCATTACGTCAGACGTCAGCACTGCGCATGTCTACAGTAAACAGGAAGTAGCGGTTGAAAACAGAACCCGGCCACACATCTCATCAAAATGGAGAGAATATTTCAGGTACGTGTTGCTATCGGGCGAGTTGTATTTATTCTGTCATGCCAACTAGTTTTAGCGATGTTACATGTTGTCCGGAGCGGAAACAGCTGATCAGTCACGTGACGTGAATGTTCGCTACGGCAGCACGAGTCGGCAAATGTGTTTCCATCTGTCGTTTAGCGCATCTCAAATCCCAAAAACCACCTCAAGCGAGCGTATAAACTTTTTAGCGTAATTCAGGAAGTAACCTCGCAATTTGCCGTTTCCATTAAGCTTTTCTGCTGCGCTATTTCAAATTGCGCAGCTAGAAACCTTGATGGAAACACGGCTACTGTTTATCCTTTAAACTTTGAGGGGAGGTGACTTATCTAATCAAAATTAATTTATGCAACTCAGTTGTTGGTCACAGTTGAGTTGAATGGGTACAATGTATACCGAAAGCCTCCCTTCTACAATCAGGTAAAACTGAAACTCAGAGGAAGAGAATCAGTCTTGTCTGCTTCGGGCCTCCTTCGAGCCAGCCTAAAGGAACAAGTGGGTTCCAGGCCTTCCATCTTCCATCTTGGAAGGAGCCGAGCCGGCTGAAATGTGGAGAAAGTCCACAGAACTCTCTCAAACACCCTGGAACAATGGCGCTCTCTTCCCGAATGAATCGTTGTTCTGGAGAAAATTGTCACTTGGGATGACAAACACCGGCCCCTTTCCATCGTATTCATTGTGGTAATGAGGATGTCTTCTGGTAGGACAAGCCATCTTCCTCCTAATGAAAGGCAACTTTAGACTCAGTGCCAATCAGTTCTTTTAGACACTTTTAACTTGCTCCACGAACCTCAGAAACAACTTTATTTTAACATTAGTCCTACATTTAGATAACATCTCTCCTCAAATTTTAAACTATTGTATATTATTTCCCCTTCTGAAATAACACTTTTGTTTATGCATTCCTATTCCACATTTGCCATAATTTCATATTGTCGTTATTATTCAAACTTACAATAAACATCACATAATTTTGTGACTTAATGAACCAAGTTTTGTGTGTTTAATTCAAATGAGGGGGATCACAACATTGCCAAGAATCCACCAAAATTGTTGTGGAAAAAAGAGATTCCCAAAATCATCAGGTGTAGTCTTCATCAGATTTATTACACAGCTTTGGAGAACAGCCAGCAACTCACAGACGATCAATGCATCTACAAGTGCACACTTATCAGTGCCTTCACCTGTCTGAGGTTTGGACCCATTCTGAGCTTCATGTGATAAAACTGTCAGTTTATAGAATCCCCCAGGTACCAACATATTTCTCCGTATCCCTCCGCTTTGTTGAGCTGTTAACAAAACCACAGTTGCATACAGAGAAATGTCAGAGTAAGTAAGGCTCCAGTATACTCACGCAGACCTTTTTCCGTGTGGACTTGACACATACTGTCCGCAGATGGTTGAGACTTCATGCTGTAGTGTCCACCTTGAATGGCTGCAGTCCAGCTCCGCAGATAAGCAGCGTTTACATTCAGGACAAATTTAGGTCGCCGATTGGTCATTTGGTGACATGCCTACTGGATTGATTGACAAGTCGCAATAAAATTAAAACAAAAGCTGGCAGCCCCAGCCACAGCGGTGTTCTGTGTTTATATGTTGTTAATAATAAGTTCTAAAAAAACAAACAAAAACAAAACAAAAAAACAGGGAGCGCTGGTCCTGCAGCCCACACTTCAGACCAGACCCAGGAAATCTCCAGACCCTCCTACAGCCACGTTGGACCTGATTTTAATTTGCTTGTGACAAATTCCTTAATTTCTCACCATTTCAGTCATGACGTCAATGGAGGAGGAAGAGATCGCTTGCCTTTTGGCTATAAAAACAAAAGAAAAGGCCATATAACCAGATCAGAAGGGGAATTTAATAAATTGGTGTCGCATAGAAAAGAGTCTGTTGCCAGGCAGTTTATTGTGCAACATCGAACACGCGTAAGCAGTCATAAAAATTGAGCTTTGCACGACATGCCCTGCAGGCATCCGCTTCAACTCTAATCCGGTATGTGTGGACCTCCACGGACTGACATATGCCCAAATATACTGGATCCTTTAGTTGTGGGAGACAGAGCACTTCTTAAGAACTCTCTGAAAACTTGTCACTATCAAATCAATATCATATCAATCAAACCTTGAGCATAATAAAATTGATCTCTTGTTGGTTTCTTTCTAATAATAATAATAATAATAATAATAATAATAATAATAATAATAATAATAATAATAATAATAATGAATTCAATTTATAACGCACTTTTCATTAATGAAAATCTCAAAGTGCTACAAAGTGCAACAGAATTAAATGTCAATAAAACAAGTAATAAAACAAGTTAAATCAATAACAGTATCAACTAAGATCAAAAATAGAATCATGAGGAGGTAGAGTATGCTCGGTCGAAAAGAAAGGTCTTCAAGCCGCTCTTAAAGTCAACCAGTGACTGTGGGGCTCTCAGACAGTCAGGAAGAGAGTTCCACAGGCGGGGGGCAGCCACACTGAAAGCCCGGTCTCCCATGGTCCTTAATTTGGTTCTCGGAATGTGAAGGAGATTACTGTTCTGTGACCGCAGCGACCGGGTGGATGAGTATGGAATAAGAATATCCTTCAGATAATCTGGTGAAGCTCCATGTAAGCATTGATGTGTAATGAGAGCAGTTTTGTACTGAATTCTGTAGGCGACAGGAAGCCAATGAAGGTTATGGAGAATGGGCGTAATATGTTCAAATTTACAAACTCTCAACAAGATCCTTGCTGCACTGTTTTGAATATATTGAAGTTTCTGAAGGTTTTTGCCAGGGATTCCAATAAACAGGGAGTTGCAGTAGTCGAGCCTGGAGGAGACAAAAGCATGGACGAGCTTCTCAGCATCGGAAAAAGTTAGGGATGGGCGAAGTCTGGAGATGTTTCGAAGATGGAAGAAGCAAGTTTTAAACAGAAGCTTAATGTGATTTTCAAATGTAAGATGGGAGTCCATTTTTATTCCAAGATTAGTAACAGAGGTGGAGAGGGGGATGTCTTGTCCAGAAAAGGAAAGTGTTGTTATAGGAGATGTTTGTACCTGGTGAGGGGTGCCAATCAGTATGGCCTCAGTCTTGGAGCAGTTTAATTGAAGAAAGTTCTAATTCATCCATGCCCTTATTGCCTCCTTCTAAGACTCAATTAAAAAAACTGTGATTCATGAAGAAGACGAAAGTTGTTCATTTTATTGAGAAATATTTTGAAAGATGAAAAAAGAATGTTGATGATTTTTATGTGTGCATTTTTAATGAGAAAATTTGTCAAATGATCTAAGAAACTGTTTCTCTTTGTCATTACAGAATACAGTGAGAACGAATCAGCAGTTCAGAACTTTTGTACAGAAAAACAAAAAAGCAACTGCAGAACACAAGAGCTTTACCAGACGTATGGTAATTATTATATTTGGAAGATAACTTTACCGATGAATGATGTACATCAATTCCAAAATTCCCATATGTCAATAATTTGGCCACTTCCGTGCATGGCTTCACTAATTAATACTCACAACTTGCAACAGGTATATAGGAGATGGCAGACTGCAGAAAATGTTTAGACGTCTGTAGTGACCAGGCCTTGCCCGACGCATAAGCGAACTAAGTGGCTGCTTAGGGCCCCGTGGCCACTAGGGGGCCCCTTAAGTGGAATTGATTTTTTGTGTAAAGATTGATTTCTATATGATTCTATTACACACAATTTCATTATGAAGTTGTGATTTTTTTCTTTTAAACAACAATTTATATGTAACTGGGTGGTTTATTAGTTTTAAAATAGTGTTTACGTTGAAGTGTTTGTAAATTCCCACCCATGTTGGGCCCATGAATGCACCAATGCCCCAGATGTTTCCCCACCTCCACCAGAGAAGTGAGTCGAAGACAGTGTTGCCAGTTGTACGATAATTATCGTATTTGTACGACAATTTTTCCCTCTGTACGATGTATGATCAATAATCCCTAAAAGGACCAAAAATACAATAATTTGACTGTTCCGTGAATGTGTAGTTGTCATCGTTTGCCATCAGCCAGTCGCAACTGTCTGTTGCGGAGTTTTTTTGTGAACCCTGAAGGCATCTGGAAATTCCAGCCAATCGTGCTTTTCTAAATGTGACCTAAGAGTGACGTGCATGCGTTTGCCTCAGAACAACGGCCATGATTGGCTGAATAGTCCACTGCGCCCGCCCCATGAGTTAGAAAATAAGAAGAAGCAGAGCCGTGTGACACCGGTCTGGAAGAAGTGATGAAAATGAGTGAACATTTATTTAAAGTTGAATTTTTAAATGATAATAAAGAAATACATTAAGAAAATATGGCAGGAAAACTTGGACATTACTGATACAGGAAGACATTTACACAACATTCATAAACAGGTAGGTTATACAAGGAAACATTAGAATAGGACACACAGGCCTTAATAAATCTCTTAAAATAATTGGAAAGCATGCAACAGGACTATGTGACATGTGCACCAGCAATTTCCCTGAAAAGGTTCAACATGTCTTTATGAAATGTCCAGGGTATGAAACTGAAAGAATGCAGTTCCAAAAATAAATGAATAAAATGAATATTAAATTTACAATTAGGGGTGTTTTTAGTAGTGATATCAGTAAAGTTAAAGATCAAGTTATTATTTTCTTGAAAAATACAAACTTAATAGACATAATTTAGTTGAGTTATTAAATTAATTTTACAGAATTCGTTTTTTATTTTTTTCTGTTTATCTCCTGTCCGCACTCCAGCTCAATGGGTGGTGGTAATGCACCGTACAGTTGGTCTGCCAACCACCATAAAACAAAACAAGAACAAGGGGGGGGCTCATTAGTTCCCACCACAGACATTAATACATATTATTGTCTATGGTTCCCACCCGTACTGACGCCACAAAGCTGTGAGTGCCTGTTAGACGCTATTCAATAATAGAGTGACTATAGTGCATACTTGTTATTTTGGTTATGATGGATGTATGATAATTTCCCTCAAAATACAATAATTTTATGTCTGTAGTACGATAATCCTACATTTCTCACCTGGCAACACTGGTCAAAGAGAGGAGCAGCTTCTTTGGCAGAAAGGTACATTTTAAACTCTGATAAGTTTGTTAAATCTGAACGGAAACAGCATTCTCTGACCTCTGGATGACTGTGTTTACATTATCACATTGTATTGGTTTACTGGTGCAATGTTAATAAAAAATCTCTTATCTCTTATCTCTTATCTTATCTCTTATTACCCTGTCTGAAGTTTATATGGGCTGAGTTTTTATAAGATATTTGTTTCAGTGCGTGAGTGAGGAATCCTTGATAAAATCGGGTTTGTTAGGAAAAGTCAACCACTCAAGTCATGCACAATTTATAGCTTTTTAGGATCATTGAATGAATGGAGTACTGGCCCAAATACAACTGACATAGCAACATTAATCACAAAATGTCATACTGCATAAGCAGCTAGCTACAAGCCACATAAAGCACTACAAGCACACACACATCAAGGGGAGGTTTATAAGTTTTTGACTAAGTTAAAAAAAACATTATTCTGACTACGTTGTGCGTCTGTGCATGCATATTTATCTGATGATGTGAAATGTTTGATCCAAAGTTCACTATTTCTCTTTCAGTTTGCGTTCTTAAACATGGATGAGTTTGTTTGTGGCAAACTAAATGAGTGGGGTCTGAGTGAATGCATACAAATATTTCAAGGTGATGTATTAAAATGTTTTCTTGTTTAATGCAAGTACTATGGTTATACTACTGTACATTGTACTGGGACAGCTGTGGCTGAGTGGTTAGAGCAGTCATCCTTCAAGGGGAGAGTTGAGGGTTCGATTCCACAGCAGTCACAGGTTGAAGTGTCCCTTGGCAAGACACTGAAAGATCAAACCAGATACATTAATTGCTGCTGGTCTTGTGTGTTTTAATGTTATAAATTAGTGGTAATATCAAAGATTGTACATTTAGTTATTAAACATAGCTCTGTAAGACTGTGTGGCAATTAAACATGTAAAATCATCATAGTTGAGTGGCTTGCATGTTTGAGCCTGAACTTTCCCAGAAGTTATGCAGTATTGTGTCAGCAGAAGGCTTTGCACTCAAAATGTGAATCAGGCAAGTTGTCAAATTACAGCAATCCTCAAAAATGGAAATCTAAATAGTTTAGAAAAAGAAAATACAAAAAGAATCGTAATCGTAATCGGAACAGAATGAGAATCGAAAATAATCGGAATTGAGAATGAGAATCGAAAAGAATCAGAATTGAGAATCGAAAATAATCGGAATTGAGAACCGAAAATAATCGGAATTGAGAATCGAAAATAATCGGAATCGGAATCGCTCGTAATAGCTCAAATTCAAACGATGCCCAACTCTGTCTGTCTGTCTGTCTGTCTGTCTGTCTGTCTGTCTGTCTGTCTGTCTGTCTGTCTGTCTGTCCGTCTGTCTGTCTATCTGTCTGTCTGGAATTGAGAATCGAATAGAATCGTAATCGTAATCGCTCGTAATTGCTCAAATTCAAACGATGCCCAACTCTGTCTGTCTGTCTGTCTGTCTGTCTGTCTGTCTGTCTGTCTGTCTGTCTGTCTGTCTGTCTGTCTGTCTGTCTGTCTGTCTGTCTGTCTGTCTGTCTGTCTGGAATTGAGAATAGAAAAGAATCGGAATTGAGAATTGAAAATAATCGGAATTGAGAATCGAAAATATTCAAATTATGTCGAATTGAGGATCTAAACGAATCGGAATTGAGAATTGAAACGAATTGGAATTGTAATAGCTCGTAATCGCTCAAATTCAAACGATGCCCAACTCTGTCTGTCTGTCTGTCTGTCTGTCTGTCTGTCTGTCTGTCTGTCTGTCTGTCTGTCTGTCTGTCTGTCTGTCTGTCTGTCTGTCTTGAGAATTGAAAAGAATCGGAATTGAGAATCGAAAAGAATCGGAATTGAGAATAAAAAAAAATCAGAATTGTAAAATAATCAGAATTGAAAATCGAAAAGAATCAGATATGAGAATTGAAAAAGAATCGGAATTGAGAATCGAAAAGAATCGGAATCGGAATAGCTCGTAATCGCTAAAATTCAAACGATGCCCAACTCTGTCTGTCTGTATATCTGTCTGTCCGTCCGTCCGTCCGTCCGTCCATCCGTCNGTCCTTAAACCAGGTACTGGTAGCTTTGGCACTGTGTGCAGGTGCCAAGTCATGTTGGAAAATTAAATCTGCATTTCCATAAAGTTGGTCAGCAGCAGGAAGCATGAAGTGCTCTAAAACCTCCTGGTAGACGGCTGCGTTGACCTTGAACCTCAGAAAACACAGAGGACCAACACCAGCAGATGATATGGCACCCCAATGGAAACTTGCCACTGGACCTCAAGCAACATGGATTCTGTGCCTCTCTTCCTCCAGACTCTAGGAACTTGAATTCCAAAGGAAATGCAAAAATTACTTCCATCATAGAACATAACTTTGGATCACTCTTAGTCCAGTCCTTTTTGTCTTTAACGCAGGCAAGACACTTCCGACGCCCCCTCTTGTTCAAGAGTGGCTTGACACAAGGAATGCAACAGCTGAAACCCATGTCTTGCATATGTCTGTGCGTGGTGGTTCTTGAAGCACTGACTCCAGCTGAAATACTTTTTGTGAATCTCCCCCAAATTTTGAAATGGGTTTCGTTTCACATTCCTCTCCAGGGTGCAGTTATCCCTATTGCTTGTACACTTTTTCTACCACATTTTTTCTTTCCCTTCGCCTCTCTATTATTGTGCTTGGACACAGAGCTCTGTGAACAGCCAGCCTCTTTAGCAATGACCTTTTGTCTTGCCGTCCTTGTGCAAGGTATCAATGGTGATCTTTTAGACAACTGTCAAGTCAGCAGTTTTCCCCATGATTGTGTAGCCTACAGTAGAGACAATTTAAAGGACTTTGCAGCTGTTTTGAGTTAATTAGCATTAGACTGTGGCACCAGATGTCTTCAATGTTGAACCTTTTCACAATGTTCTAATTTTCTGAAATAGACTGGCATCAGGTGTCTTCAATATTTAACCTTTTCACAAAGTTCTAATTTTCTGAAATACTGAATTTGGGGATTTTATTAGTTGTCAGTTATAATCAACATATACAGAATTAAACATTTGAAATATATTAGTCTGTGTGTAATGAATGAATATACTAGTTTCAGTTTTTGAAGGGAATTACTGAAATCAATCAATTTTTTCATGATATTCTAATTTTATGACCAGTACCGGTACCTGTATTGTGAGGCGGCTGTGGCTAAGTGATTAGAGCAGTTGTCCTCCAATGCAATGGTTGGGGGGTTCAACTCTACTGGAAGTAACATGAAGTGTCCCTAGGCACGACACTGAACCCCTCACTGCCTCCGACGTGTGTCCCATCAGTGTATGAATGCGATAAAGCACTTATTCTTTGTACATGTATATGCATGAATGGGTAAATGAGAACACCTTATAATCTAGCCGTTTTGCTTTTACATTTTTTTTAACTTAATATACTTTATATATACATTTATATACCGGTACATATATATACATACACACATATATACTGTACATGTATACACACACATATATACATAAATATATATATACATATACTGTATACACATACCGTACATACATACATGTATATACATAAGTACATATATATGCGTACATACATACACATATGGGGCCAAGATGGGGTAGTGGCAGGGCTTCCGACTTGGGACCCGAAGGACGCGGGTTCGCGCCCCGGCCACTACACACCTTGGGGTGTCTATGAGTGCACACCTAATTCTCCAGCTCCCCGGGCGCTTTCTATGGCTGCTCACTGCACCACCTGGTGGTGGTTGGGTTAAATGCAGAGACGAATTTCGTCTGTGTATGGGAAACATACACAGACAGAAAAGGACATTATTACATTATTATTATATAGTATATATGAAATGTATACATATACATACACGCATACATATACATACACACATATATAGATACGTGCCTCTCTTATGATTGTCTATTGTTGTCGCTGTTGTCATCATTCTTTGCTGAAAACAGATCTCTCTTGTAAGAGTCCTTGAGACTCAATGACATTAACCTGCCAAATAAAGATTGAATGAACAGATTGTGTTGTAAAGTGCTATACTACAGTACATTTAGTCCATTTACCATTGGGTTTAAATCAGGTGGACATGCAACCAAAATATTGTGCCATCCTGCCATCTAGTGTTCGGTTTATTATAATGCAAATGAATAAAACAAATCAAATTTTTTTTTTTTTTTTACTTTTGACAAACACAAATTTAGGCCATTTCAAGCCACAAAATTCAAATATTAAAATACATGTATTTCAGTTTAAATGAGTCCAGTCTTACAGTATAAACAAAAACAAAGGGGGGAAATGGACGTTTCACAACTGTACAGACTACAAAAATCAAAACAATAATAATTTTCATACAAAATATCTTGAGGACTGTTCTTTACATGTTTAGATTCACTGTGGACTTAATGTGTCTGTTACATCATTTCTCAATTGTTTCCCACAGTGCAAACTGTTCATGTTAATTCCAGAGGCAGAGAAATGGTATAAACAGACGTTTGCCATGCAAAATGTGGGTGAGCACGTCCTAAACAATCCACATATCAAAGTGAAGATGTATCCTGAAGAGATCACTCAAGTTCCTTATACCGTGCAAACATGGCTTTACGCACAGCTTGTTTGTATGTGTGGGGGTCCCAGGGAGTATGATCATGTTTCTTATCCTGCAGGAAAAAAACAAAAACAAAAACCACAAGTATTAAAGAATAACTACATGTTTACTTGACCCTGTGCAAGATAAATTAAATACCATATTTTTCGACCTATAAGTTGCAGTTTATTGTCTATTGTCGAGGCAGCTTATCAGAGTTGTGGCCGCAAGGTTGTTGGTGCCTGTCGTGGTGGCAACCCTCGAACCCGGTGGTGGACACCGGCGGTGAGGGATGCTGTCATGCTGAAGAAGGAGTCCTATTGGGCCTTTTTGGCCTGTGGGACCCCGGAAGCAGCAGATAGGTACCGACAGTCCAAGCGGCATGCGGCTCGGGTGGTTGCTGAGGCAAAAACTCGGGCGTGGGAGGAGTTCGGAGAGGCCATGGAGAATGACTTCCGTACGGCTTCGAGGCGATTCTGGTCCACCATCCGGCGTCTCAGGGGGGGGAAGCGGTACGCGACCAACACCATTTATGGTGGGGATGGCGTGCTGTTGACCTCAACTCGGGATGTTGTGAGTCGGTGGGCGGAATACTTCGAAGACCTCCTCAATCCTACTGGCACGTCTTCCACTGAGGAAGCGGAGCCTGGGGACTTTGGGTCGGGTTCTCCAATCTCTGGTGCTGAGGTCACCGAGGTGGTTAAAAAGCTCCGCGGTGGCAGGGCTCCGGGGGTGGATGAGATTCGTCCTGAGTTCCTTAGGGCTCTGGATGTTGTGGGGTTGTGTTGGCTTACGCGACTCTGCAATATCGCGTGGACATCGGGGGCAGTTCCCTTGGATTGGCAGACTGGGGTGGTGGTTCCCCTATTCAAAAAGGGGGACCGTAGGGTGTGTTCCAACTATAGGGGGATCACACTCTTAAGCCTCCCTGGTAAGGTCTATTCAGGGGTTCTGGAGAGGAGGGTCCGTCGGATAGTCGAACCTCGGATTCAGGAGGAGCAGTGTGGTTTTCGTGCTGGTCGTGGAACACTGGACCAGCTCTACACCCTCAGCAGGGTCCTGGAGGGCGCGTGGGAGTTTGCCCAACCAGTTTACATGTGCTTTGTGGACTTGGAAAAGGCATTCGACCGCGTCCCTCGGGGGGTTCTGTGGGGGGTACTCCGGGAGTATGGGGTACCAGGCCCATTGATATGGGCTGTTAGGTCCCTGTACGACCGGTGTCAGAGCTTGGTCCGCATTGCCGGCAGTAAGTCAGGCTCGTTTCCAGTGAGAGTTGGACTCCGCCAAGGTTGCCCTTTGTCACCGATTCTGTTCATAACTTTTATGGACAGAATTTCTAGGCGCAACCAAGGTGTTGAGAGGATCCATTTTGGTGGCCTTAGAATCGCTTCTCTGTTTTTTGCAGATGATGTGGTCCTATTGGCTTTATCAGATCGTGATTTGAATGTACCATGTCCTGGATGACTGAGAATTTTCACCAGCTATTAATGATTCAATTGAGACAGACATTTACTATAATTTTGAGCAAACAAATAATTGTTTTTAGGTGTTAATGTTGTTAAATTCTTGTTAAAGCCCTCCCGTGCACGCTCCTGCAGCCACCATTTGGCAGCCCATCACTATTTGGCAGCCCAACAATAATTGGCACAACAACGGCCCACATTTTCCGGGTTGTCAGCTGTGACGCATAATAAGACGCAACATATATGGCGAAGCAACGTATTTATGGATTTTCCACTTTATTAGACAAATATGGAATGATGCGATTTATAGGGCGAAGCGATGTGTACGGCAAAAAATACGGTATAACACTTACCGGTACTTTAACAGGTTCAGTCCCCAGTCCAGGCCTCTCACTAACTTTGCTGTCCCTGGATCTGGAAAACAAAGAATATGAAAGAGATACCATACCAATTTATTTATAGAGCACTTAAAACAGTGACAAGGCCTACCAAAATGCTGCACAAACAAATAAACAACAGGCAACACATAGGCAACATATAAAATGAAGTTAAAACAAACAGAATATAGACATAAAATCATTGCAGATAATAAATATAACGATCAAACACAGATCATCTGGTGTTGAAAGCAACAGAATAGTAATGGGTCTTTAAAAACGGGATTTGAAAACCGAGAGGGAGGGGGCCTGTTTGACGAGCAGAGGTAACTCGTTCCAGAGTCTTGGACCTGCTACAGAGAAAGCCCAGTCACCTCTGCGCTTAAGACAAATTCCTGGAACTGTGAGAAGTAACTGGTCCGCTGACCTCAGAGAACGTGGCAGGATATACTGGTTTAAAAATCAGAGAGATTGGGTGGTGGTGGTGGTGGTGGGGGGGTGATGGATGTACAGGAAACCCTCGAGGTACGACACCCGCGACCTACGGCAACTCAGACTTACGATTTTATCATATTTAATAAAAATATGATTAAAAAAAATGTATTTTTTTTTGTGTGTTTAAATGTTATTAATTTCATGTGTACAGCACTTTGTTGCAGCTGTGGTTGTTTTAAATGGCTTTATAAATAAAGTATAATTATTAATATTATGTTTTTATTACAATTTTATCGTATTTACGCAACTTCCGGTCGTTTCCGGTCGCCATTTTACAATTGCGGTCAATGGAGCTCCACCATAGAGGCTCCTGTCAGCTGGCTCTAGAGGACCGTGTGTCCGATCAGGGTTGCCTCATACGGATAAATTAGCTGGAAACACTCGGTCAACTCTGTGGACGTCTCAGGCCCGGAGGAGCAGCCGCGGATCGCCCCGCGATCGCTCCCACAACGCCGCCCGACATGCTAACGACAGCAGCTAACAGAGCAGCTAACACAGGCGAAGACACCGAGCCGACATGCCGCGGAGGGGCCATCTGCGGCCGGGAGCTCGCCGCAAATGTCCGCCTGGCAGCCTAAGATGTCGGGGGACACCGAGCTAACGCGGAGATACAAAGCCGACAGCCTTTTTGAATGAACTGACATGCTAACCATTGCTGCTAATGGCGGGGCCTAACCGTAGCTAACCCGAGCAGCTTGTTTTGGATGGAGGAACATCGCGGAGAAACGGCTTTCAGTAAGTTTTTTTTTTTCTGGCTCCAAATGTATGAAGTTAAGAAGCTAACAGTCCTTCTTTTAAACAGTTTTGACCACGTGTGTGCGTGTGGAGCGTAAGGAAGCTGGGGGAGCTCGGACGGGTGCGAGCTGATGCTAAAAGACGAAGGCAGGCTTTGACCAGCTCAAAGTAAGACATTATATTTTTTATTTATTGTACAGTATTCATTTACTGTACATGTAAAGTTCTGTGCATGTTTATGGCCTAGTATGTCTGCTTGTTCAGTCTCATGCCGTTAAATATGTGTGCGGTGCTCCGTTAGCGGTATAGCCGCGACCTATGTCAGAAACGCGTCCCAATCCCTGACGTAACTCGAGGGCTTGCTGTATTCAACATTTATCATATGAAACTAATTACTCTGACATAATTCTTACCCAGCTCACTTTATAATCAAATGTTCTCTGTTCACATTAAACAGTTATTCTGAGAGTACAAAACATGTTTGTTTTTCCCCTTGTTGAAGAACAGACAGTCTTTAAGCTTTGTTCATGGTTAGACAATGTTTTGATTAGATGTTCCTGCTTTGAACAGAACCATGACTCCAGTTGTTTATCTGTAAGTTGTCGAGATTTCTGTAACTTGTCAACTCCTCCTCCTTGTATAAATGGTTCGTAAGTAGCTGCACAATTCGGATATGTGCTGGAATGTGTTTTGAGACCAAACTAAGTTTCAGAAGTGCATTAAGCATATCCCCTTTGCAAAGTTCATGATTCGTGTCTAAATCAATTCTCTTGTTTATCTTGTGTGGTTTTTATTAAAGTAACAGGTGTTTAAAATCCCTATCAAGGGGCAAGACTGTTCAGCGATTTGTAGATATACAAGATAATTTTGAACTGGATTCAGAGATGAACCGGTAGCTAGTGCAGGGAGGCCAAGACTGGTGTAATGTGCTCTTTTGCCTGTACTTGTTAAAAATCAGGCTGCTGCATTCTGGACCAGTTGTAATCATGCAATGGATGTCTGACTGATACCAAACAGGAGTGAATTGCAGTAATCAAGCCTAGATGTGTAGAGGCAGGTCAGCCGACTTGGGACCCGAAAGACCCAGGTTCGAACCCCGGCCACTGCACACCTTGGGGTGTCTATGAGTGCACACCTATTTCCCCAGCTCCCCGGGCGCTTTCTATGGCTGCCCACTGCACCACCTGGTGGTGGTTGGGTTAAATGCAGAGACAAATTTCGTCTTGTATGGGAAACATACACAGATGACAAAAATGTGACATTATTATTATTATTATATAATGAACGCATGAATTACTGTCTCCAGGTTATTTTTGGATAATATGGGCGTCAGCTTAGACAGTCACCTCAGCTGGAAAAAAAAGGATTTAACTATCATGTTTACATGACTGTTGAGTTTCATGGAAGGATCCATTATCACTCCCAGATTTGTGACTTTTTGTTTTTCTGACGGGGCTAGAGCAGAAAGGTCGATGCAGTGGTTCGTGATCGTGTCGTTGGGAGGGAACAACATGACTTCAGATTTCTTTTCATTGAAACGTAAGAAATTTAAAGCCATCCAGTCCCTGATGTCAGCCAGGCAGTCGAGCAGAGGTTGAATAGAACATGTACCATTGTGTCTTAGGGGGAAGTAAATTTGACAGTCATCGGCGCTGAAGTTGAAAGGTATGTTGTGTTTCCGGAAAATAGCACCAAGTGGCAGCAGGTATAAGGAGAATAGGAGGACCCAGGATGGACCCCGGTGGAACCCACGATTTAAGCGCTGCAGAACTAAAATAGTTGATGGAAACAAAAGGATCTGTCAGAGGTAGGATCTGAACCAATTGAGGGCAGACCCTGTAATGCCCAGTCACTGCTCCAACCTAGCAATCAGGATCTCATGGTCGATGGTGTCGAAAGCGGATGTAAGGTCCAATAGGACAAGCAGCACAGAGTCACCAGTGTCTGTGGATAGGAAGATGTAATTAAAAACCTTCAGTAGGGCAGTTTCAGTGCTGTGGAGAGGTTTAAAGCCAGATTGGAATAACTCAAGGATACCAGTAGTGTGATCCTCCAGGAAGCACTTCAACTGGGACCCAACTATTTTTTCCAGAAGCTTAGAAACAAATGAGTCTGGAGACAGGCCTGAAGTTGGATACGACTGAGGGGTCAAGGTTTGTTTGTTTTTCAGGAGAGGTTGAACAGCAGCATGTTTAAAGGTTTTTGGTACCACACCAGTGGATAAACTGCTATTTACAATAGCAAGAATGGACCTAGATTAGGAAAAACCTCCTTTAGTAGCCGAGGGGGGATCACATCAAAGGGGGAACCAGATGGTTTCAGGTTGCACATGACCTGCTCTAGAGATGTTGTTTAAAGATGTATCTTGAAAGTTTTGTTGCTTTATATTTTATTCACATTCCACACAGTTACCTGGAGCTTCCAGACCAGTTGTTTTGATGACGTGACTGCTGGTGATGGTGTTTTCTTCTTTTCTGTTCTGGTGATCTTCTTTTCTGTTCTGGTGATCTTCTTTTCTGTTCTGGTGATCTTCTTTTCTGATCTGGTGATTTGGTGGCTCCTCTGTGGTTTAGCTGTTGAAGACAAACACATTTAGTTACTGAACACATTTAGTTACTAAAGTGTTCAGTAAAGAATATCAACTAGAGGTTGTAGTTAAAATCTTTTTATGAAGCGTCCTGATTCCAACATGGACGACTGTCAAGTGTCTAAAATCTAATTATCCCTCACTACTTCGCAGTTCGACTTCTGCGGAATCGCTCTTTCGCAGTTTTTCAAAGTAGGACTGTACACAAGAAAAACAAAAACTGTACACGACACGTGATTGTCAACTTTAATATTACTCACGTGATTGGGACAGTATGGGATACTGTACGGTAAAAAGTTAACCAAAAAAAAAAAAAGAAACTTTGGGACAGGCACTGCCATTTTGTAGTTTTCTCTCAATAAGCCTACAATGTATTGACACTCAAAAAGGACTACATTTCCCGGAAGCCAATAGCACACTACCCAGAATTCACAAGAAAGCCATGATTTTCTGCTGTTATAGAGGGAAAGTTTCAATCCGATCCAAAAAAGTTTAGTTCTTGTTCATAGCGACTTCGGCACTCAGTGGATGCAGACAGCCGTACAAAACCGACCTGGAATTGGACCAGAAATACTTCCAGCATCATTGGTCAATCTGAGCACTGCTTGCTGGGCCAGGAGGCTTCTTGAGCTTGGAGGCATCGCTTGGAGGTTCAGTGTTTTCTCTGGTGCTCAT
>JBBPBX010003046.1:51220-62799 GCA_038048925.1 Garcialebias charrua | reverse complement strand
TATGCATATGTGTATATATATATATATGCATATGTGTATAACACTATTTATCTGAGGAGCAGCAGATTGATTTGAGTTTTAATATGTTAGCAAAACTACTCATAACTTGCTCTGAAAATATAAACTAAAGTCACCAATCAATTCTAAAACATCTTTCTTTGGATGTGTCCAGTCTAAACCAGTTTAACTGAGCCTTGAAGACAGTTCATCATCCAGTTATGATTTCTCTCTTGCTCGAGCTGCAGTTACTCCCTGTTAATCTGTTTGATAATAAAAGCTTGGCTTGCGTCCTCATTTTTATCATCATCTCAGCTCTATTAATTTAGTTATTTTACCTGGACACAGCTGACAACACTGGAAACAGTTCCTACTACGAACAAAACTTCTATAAGGATCAGTCCAGTTCAAGCAAAATAAATTAGTTCATACATACCATCACAGGAGAACTCCCCATCAGTGTTTTTTTCCCTATCTCCCAGTCGGTGTTGACAAACTCGCGTTGCGCTCCTTCTTCGTATGTTTTAAAGGTGGCGTGAGTGGCTGTTCTTCTTCTTCTGTCTGTAATGTCAGCGCTAGTGCAACCAGCTGTTGCAGTAACAGCGGTTGTTGCGCACAACTGAACCTGGCTACTGTAATAACAGTCTACATGCAACTTTTTCTCTCATTCATTAACTGCTCAAATCGGGGACATTTTTGGGGACAGCTTTGTCAGAGGATTGTCACCGAAAATCGGGGACGTCTGGTCACCCTAGTCAACCAGTTTGATGGTGCTTAGATGGTTTCTGTAGTCTGCCCTCTCCTCCGCCAACTCTTCTAAGGCAGCTATGGCCAAAGTGGTTCAAAATATCAACTGTCTGGATCCAGAGGACCTGACTTAACTTTGTTGGAGTTTTCTACCTGGATTATTTGACATGAACTTTGATGTTTAGAACCACTTTGACCATGACTGGCTCAAAAGAGTCGGTGGGGGAGAGGGCGACTCCAGAAACCATCTTAGCACCATGAAATAAAACTGTGATTTCTAACCCGAACCCGGAGCCTGGCCCGGCTTAGAGCTGGGCCAGGCCATGTGCGGGCTGGGCAGTTGTCAGGCGTTTTATTTTATCAGCGGACATGCGTAGCTGACGATCCAATCATATGGCAACATGGCTTGCCACACAATCACCTGCCGCATGTGGCCATTTGACCACGCGCTGAACAGCCTTGAAAGAAGTAAAAGAAATGGTAAATGGTAAATGGAGCTTATTTATATAACGCTTTCCAGCCCACTATGAGGGGCCCCAAAGCGCTTTACAATACCAACCATCCACCCATTCATACACCGGTAGCGGCAAACTGCCATGCAAGGCGCCATCCAGTCCTACCGGGAGCAACTCGGGGTTAAGTGTCTTGCCCAGGGACACAACGACACATGGTGTGGGGAACCGGGATTCGAACCTTCAACTTTCCGATCGAGGGACGACTGCCATTACCACTACGCCACGGCCGCCCCATTCAGTTAAAGTAAATGGTAAATGGTAAATTGAGCTCATTTATATAGCATTTTCCAGCCCCCTATGAGGGGCCCCAAAGCGCTGTACAATACCAACCATCCACCCATTCATACACCGGTAGCGGCAGACTGCCATGCAAGGTGCTTTCCAGTCTTACCGGGAGCAACTCGGGGTTAAGTGTCTTGCCCAAGGACACAACGACACATGGTGTGGGGAACCGGGATTCGAACTGCCAACTTTCCGATCGGGGGACGACTGCCATTACCACTACGCCACGGCCGCCCAAAAGACATTGAACCAAATGAGCAATCTTTGTTCTTTACTTTATACAATTCAGCTGCACTCAGCGGACGCGCGCGGCCGATGACCCAAACAGGTGAGATCCCAAAACATCCGACA
The DNA here is from genome assembly GCA_038048925.1 of Garcialebias charrua. Lineage (NCBI taxonomy): Eukaryota > Metazoa > Chordata > Actinopteri > Cyprinodontiformes > Rivulidae > Garcialebias > Garcialebias charrua. The sequence continues at coordinate 60,907 of JBBPBX010003046.1, read as the reverse complement.
TGTCAGAGCTGGGTCCGTGTCTGAATAATGCAGAATGCAGGCAGAAGCAGGGATTTAATGTGCTCTGACGGCCATGAAAGGACAAAAAAAACCTCAGCTCTGATCCTCTGCCCCCATTTAATCAGCTGAGTGCATACGCCAATCGATAAATGTCAGGCTTTTTTCGGGTTCAGATCTGTCATTACTGTTAATTTGTCGAGTCGGGTGGGGTTCGGAAATTATGGCTACAGGCTTGGGCCGGGTCAGGTCAGATTTTTTTGTGACCAAATGCAACTCCACCATCAAACTGGTTAACCCACTAGGTAAGGTGCTACTTATAAGACTGAGTTTGTTGCAGCTCCTTGGACTGATGATGGTCTTTTGGACGGTCTTTTGGATGGTCTTCTGGACGGTCTTTTGGATGGTCTTTTGGATGGTCTTTTGGATGGTCTTTTGGATGGTCTTTTGGATGGTCTTTTGGATTTTCTTTTGGATGGTCTTTTGGATGGTCTTTTGGATTTTCTTTTGGATTTTCTTTTGGATGGTCTTCTGGACGGTCTTTTGGATGGTCTTTTGGATGGTCTTTTGGATGGTCTTTTGGATGGTCTTTTGGATGGTCTTTTGGATTTTCTTTTGGATGGTCTTTTGGACGGTCTTTTGGATTTTCTTTTGGATGGTCTTTTGGATGATCTTTTGGATGGTCTTTTGGATTTTCTTTTGGATGGTCTTTTGGATGGTCTTTTGGATAGTCTTTTGGATGGTCTTTTGGATTTTCTTTTGGATGGTCTTTTGGACGGTCTTCTGGACGGTCTTTTGGATGGTCTTTTGGATAGTCTTTTGGATGGTCTTTTGGATTTTCTTTTGGATGGTCTTTTGGACGGTCTTCTGGACGGTCTTTTGGATGGTCTTTTGGATTTTTTTTGGACAGTCTTTTGGACGGTCTTTTGGATGGTCTTTTGGACGTTTTTTTGGACGGTCTTTTGGACGGTCTTTTGGACAGTTTTTTTGGACAGTCTTTTGGACAGTTTTTTGGAAGGTCTTTTGGACGTTCTTTTGGATGGTCTTCTGGACGTTCTTTTGGATGGTCTTTTGGACGGTTTTTTGGATAGTCTTTTGGACGGTCTTTTGGATGGTCTTCTGGACAGTCTTTTGGACGTTCTTTTGGATGGTCTTCTGGATGTTCTTTTGGATGGTCTTTTGGATGGTTTTTTGGATAGTCTTTTGGACGGTCTTTTGGAAGGTCTTTTAGATGGTCTTCTGGACGGTCTTTTGGACGGTCTTTTTGATGATCTTTTGGACAGTCTTTTGGACAGTCTTTTGGACAGTCTTTTGGACGGTCTTCTGGACGGTCTTCTGGATGGTCTTTTGGACGGTCTTTTGGATGGTCTTATGGACGGTCTTTTGGACGGTCTTTTGGATGGTCTTTTGTACGTTTTTTTGGACGGTCATTTGGACGGTCTTTTGGACGGTCATTTGGACGGTCTTTTGGATGGTCTTTTGGACAGTCTTTTGGACGGTATTCTGGACGGTCTTTTGGACGTCTTTTGGACAGTCTTTTGAACGGTCTTCTGGACAGTCTTCTGGACCATCTTTTGGATGGTCTTTTGGACAGTTTTTTGGACGTCTTTTGGACGATCTTTTGGATGGTCTTCTGGACGGTCTTTTGGATGGTCTTTTGGACAGTTTTTTGGACGTCTTTTGGACGATCTTTTGGATGGTCTTCTGGACGGTCTTTTGGACGGTCTTTTAGATAGTATTTTGGACGGTCATTTGGACGGTCTTTTGGAAGGTCTTTTGGACATTCTTTTGGACGTTCTTTTGGACAGTCTTTTGGATGAAAGATGAAACATTTAAACAAAAAGAAACCATCCAGAGGACTTGACTTAACTTTGTTGGATTTTTTTCTACCTGGATTATTGAGCATGAACTTTGATACTAGTAAATAATGTCATGTACGATGTAATGCAACATCTCAAGATGTGGTGTGTGAATGACTTGCAGCATTTTCCACTCAAGATTTTAACTCAGTCGTTGTAAGATTGGCTGAGCTATAGCCATTTTTGTGTTGGTCAAGGTTGATTAGTTGCTTGTGGGGCTGTGGTAGCTTGGTGGTCAGAGATGTGGTCTTGTAATCCTGAGGTTGCAGGTTCAAGCTGTCAGGAAGGACATCCAGCGTAAGACAATTGCCAAATCGTTCATGCAAGTTCGTTTACTGTAGCAACCCCTGAAGAGGGACCAATCAAAAGAAACACCCTTACTTTTTAAAATTATTTGGATTAACTCTAAAAGTTATAATTTGTAGGCACAAATCTAATAATTACTTTCTGTAAGTTTTATTAAAATATATTCAATGGTTCATCTGGTATTTTGCTAACAAACAAACATTATAGGCTCCAAAAAGAAAAAGCATTGGTTTAAAACCTTCAATTGGTGCTGAATCTAGCCCATTATCTGTCAAATTGACTGACTTTGTGTTTCTTGGGGTTGGTTTGCTGCAGCCATATTAAATTGGATTGACTCCAAATTATATTTGTATGTAGATGTACATCCTATGATTTAAATTTTTACAGGTTTCTGTAAAGTCAGTTCAGTGGTTCATGAGATATTTAGGTAACAGACAAGTGCATCCACACACACAGACACAATAAAAAGCCCTTTGGCAGTGACACAGTCTAATTTAAGAACAGGGATGAAATACACTCGGGCGCCTAACATAAGCACTATTTAATGGTACATCTTTTTGATTTCACGAGGTTGCGTTCTTCCAACAGGCTGCACGCAGCTTTTAACAGACGAACAGGCTTTCCTCTTGATTTGAGTCAAAATCATGTGCAATCAAATCAATCACTGTAATCCAGTTTTCTTTGTTTCCCCTCTGCTGTCCTTGAGCTGAAAAAACATGCAACTCAGCTGCACGCTGTAGAAACACAAGAGCCCTTCGCTCAGACATGCACAATACGAGCACAACCATTAACATTGCATTGCTTATTTATTTATTTATTTATTTATTGAGGTGGGGGGGTGGGGTGTAAAGTGTTAAAATGACATGTTGGAGCCACAGAAAGTGTTGAGCTCCTCCTCTGTTGTGACCAGAATCAGTTACCAAAATAAATAAAATAAAAAAACAATAAAAATCATATGGGATTTTTAATCATGCAAACACGAAAGGAAAATATTTGTTTAGTCATTTATTTTTAATTTAATTTTGACAATAACTGAACTACGACAAGGTACTGTGCGGAGATAAATTTAGCATGAAGGTTTTTAGTTTGTTTGTTTTTGAGTAAAGTCAAAATGCTTATAGAACAGTTTAAATAGGTGGCATGGTCAAAGTCAATAGTCAAAGTTTCTTTAATTGTCATTCGCAGCACATGTGGTGCATGTGGTGGAACGAAACTGTGTACACGGGGTCCCAGTCACATCCAGCAAAGTGTAAATTATAAAAGAAAAACAGTAATAAGATCTAAGATATGAACTAAGAAAAACATTAAGTAAAAATACACTAAGCTCTAATAGTACAAAGACAATATACTGAACAGCAGCACTAACATGAGTCTGTGTGAGCAGATGAGCACAAATGAACACAGCAACATGAAATAAATCAGCAGCATGAGATCAGCAGCATGGATAGTCAGCAGCACATATCAATAATCAAGTGGCATTACAGTGATTTTTCACAGTGATTACTGTATTCTGGTTAGAGATTCATGAGTGTAGCAACCTTAGGGTAGAAGCTGTTCCTCAGTCAAGTGGTTCTACACTTAATGATCCTCGACTTCCTGCCTGAGAAGAGCAGAGCAAAAAGTGTGTATGCTGGATGAGTGGGGTCCTTCATGATGCAGGCGGCCCTCTTCCTCCATCTGGCGGTGTAGATCAATCTGTCAAACTTTATTTATAGAGCCCTTTCCAGCAGCCAAAAGGTGCACATAGTGCTGAACAATACAGAAGTTAAAAACAAACAATTAAAACATAGCGAGATTGTCAAATAACTACTAGGTATTTATAGCCTGCCCGAATAAAAAGGCTTTAAGGTTAGATTTAAAACGCTCCATATCAGTGATGGAGCACAAGTCCTGAGATAGCTGGTTCCAGAGTCTGGGTGTAACAACAAAAAAAGGTCCGGTAACCCCATCGTTTGTAGTTAGACTTTGGTACAGACAGAAGAAAAGTATTGGATGACCTCAGTGTTCTCCTATGTTCACGGACAGCTACAAGATCAGTCATAGTGGGGCAAGACCCTTGAGAGCTTTAAAAGTGAATAATAACTGTTGCTTCTCAGTGAGCAGATTGCTGGTCCAAGTCCCAGTCAGGGAACTTTCTGGGGTGGAGTTTGCATGTTCTCTCTGTGCATGCGTGGGTTTTCTCCAAGTACTCCGGTTTCCTCCCACAGACCAAAAACATGCATGTTAGACTGATAACTCTAAATTGTCCCTAGGTGTGAGTGAGAGAGTGAATGGTTGTTTGTCTCATTTGTCTTTGTGTGTCCCTGTGATAGACTAGAGACATGTCCAGGGTGTCCCCCGCCTCTCGCACAGTGACTGCTGGACATGGACACCAGTGATTCCTGTGACCCAAAAAAAGGGAAGAAGATGGTAAAAGATAATGGATGGATGGATGGATGGATGGATGGATGGATGGATGGATGGATGGATGGATGGAACTTGCTCTGGTTTTTTACAATTATTGTTGCTGACGTGGTTTGGTGCACCTTTTCCCAGTAGACTACAAAAGAACAACACAGAGGTTTTTCTTGAACCAATCCAAGGTGGCACCAAAGTTCATGCTCAATAATCCAGGTATAAAATCCAACAATGTTCAGTCAAGTCATCTGGATGGTGTCTTCTTTGTGCTAAGACATTTCATCCATCATCCAACGGACTATCAATCTGAGGAACCACCAAACAAAGCTGCTTCTCCGCCAACAGCTAACTGTTGTAAGTGGAAAGGAACCCAGTTACGTTGGTACTAAGGTGGCCTCTGGGGCCCGCCCTCTTCCTCGTCAACAATCAGAGGTGGGTTTTATACTGCCATGGAAGAATTTCATTCAATCCCTCACATTAAGAGCCTCAAACAGAGTCAGGTAAAGTTATTTACAGGAGCTCCACAAGCATGTTACGATGCTAAAATGATATCATTATTACATCCTGTTTTGAAGTAGTCACTACTGGTCGGTACATAATATTTTGTTCTTGTTAAACTTGGGGGTGACCTTTGAGAATGATCACTGGTCAACAAATATTTAGCCTCTGTACTTTAGGCCAGCTTTTATCCGTTACATCTTCTAACCAAGGTCAAAACGTTTTTAAATCGTCCTGACCTGGAAAAGGGCCATTTGTGGGTTTTATTAGCGGAAGACTTGACTATTGAAATGGTGTGTATGTAGGAAACTCCTATTCCTCCATCAAACACAGTCAACTGGTCGAAAACACTGCAGCTTTACATGAGCACACCAACCCCGTTTATTCTATAGGCTTCAAGTCTGTTTTAGAACTGATTTGAAACTTCTATTCTTCTCTTCTGGTCTGATGGCGGTGAGATTTCAATTGATTGCTACAGTGAGTTTGGGAGGCTGTGGCTGAGTGGTTAGAGCAGTTGCCCTCCAATGGGGGTTCGATTCCACCAGCATTCACATGCTAAAGTGTCCCTGGGCAAGACATTGAACCCCTCATTGCCTACGATGTGTGTCCATTGGTGTATGAATGAGATAAGATTATTCTTTGTATAGATCTGGTTGGGTGCTGTATGAATGGGTAAAGATTGAAAGGTGCTATATAAGTACAGTCCATTTACCATTTACCATTATAAATCTAGATCTCACATTTTAGATCTTATTACTGTTTTTCTTTTACAATTTATACTTTTGATGGATGTAACTGGGACCCTGAGTACACAATTCCGTCCCACCACAAGTACCACATGAGGTGTGAATGACAAATAAAGAATCTTTGACTAAGGCTCTTTGTCTCAACCCACCTTATGTAGCTGATTTGGTAGCTTTATGTGAGTATGAGAGGACCTTGAGGTCAACTAATACAACTTTACTGTTTGGCTCTAAGCCTGAATATCAACATTGGAGTGACCGGGCCTTTTAGGTCACCACACCCAGACTCTGGAACCAACTACCTCAGGACTATGCTCCATCACTTATCTGGCCCTTTTGGAATCTAATCTTAAAACAGTTTTATTTGGTGCACTGACTTCACTGGTCCAAAGACAAACTGGCCAAGATCAAAACTGACCTGGATCCTGCATGTAATCGTTGTAAACAAACTCCAGCTACACTCTTGCATACATCCTGGACCTATCCCAAACTGCAGACCTTTTGGTAATCTATTTTTGATACCTTCTCTGGGACATGTGGGAAAACTGTACACCCATCACCACTCGTCTCACTGTTCAGGGTGGTCCCTGTGGATTCATCTTTCAGCAAGTACAGGAAGGATGTGATTGCTTTTGACTCTCTTCTGGCCAGCAGGCTTGTTTTGTGCAACTGTTAAGAACCCACCCATCCCCCAGCATATGAACACTGGTTAAGTTAAATCATGAGTCATATTTATCTGGAAAAAAATTAGATATACCCTGAAAGGTTCTGTAAAAAAGATTCTGGGACACCTGGCAACCTTTTACGTCATATGTTGAAAACATACCCATGCCTGTATAAAGACGACGGTTGCGGAGCATTAATTGTAGAACCACTATACTGAGGAACAGCTTCTACCCTGAAGCTGTTAGACTCATAAATCACTAATCAGGATAATCAATGTAAGAAAAAGAAGGACATCACTGTAATGCCACTTTATTTGGTGATATGTGGCATATCTGTGATGCTGATTACCCATGCTGCTGACGAGCTCATGCTGCTGTATTCATACCCATCTACTCACTACAGACTCATGTTCGGGCTGCTGTTTAATACACCACATAGTTTTAATTATTTGTATTTAGCATATATCTTAGATCTTTTAGCGCATTGTTTAGCATTTATATTAGTGTACAGGTATATCCGTGTATATCTTCAATCCTTATATTGTGGCGGACCACTAGGGGGCTCTACTCACACCCAGTGGACCGAAGGCATTACAGGATGTTTTATTGTGAAAGGTCCAGAGGACCGGATGCTGTATTGGATATATAAGGCGGTGTTGGGTGCTTCCCGCCAGTTTAGTAGGAGTTGATTAAAAGTGAAGTTCTGCAGCCTGTCTCCTGTGTCGTCTCTTCACCACCTCCTACACTGGTGACCCTTGTGAACTGAATATGTCGACATCTGACGCTTCAGCCAGCTCTCTTCAGCTGTCCACTGCTGTGGAACCTACACAGGCGGCCCCGCTCGCTTTTTCGGTGGCCGTTAAAATCCCGGACTTCTGGCTGCACGCGCCTCAGTCGTGGTTCGCCCACATCGAATCACAGTTTGCTCTTCGCGGGATTTCTGTTGACGACACCAAATACCACCATGTGGTCGCTTCGCTGGATCCGCTGACAACCCAGCGGGTAATGAGCCTGCTCCAAGACCCTCCTGCACAAGGAAAGTACGAAGCCCTCAAGAAGCTTCTTCTGCGGCGCTACTCGCTTTCAGACGCGGAGCGCGCTGAGAGACTATTTTCCCTCTCCGGTTTGGGCGACGGCACAGCTCTTGAGCTCGTGGAGAGCATGTTGTCCTTGCGGGGATCAGACGACTGCGAGTTCCTCTTCCGCCACCTCTTCCTCCGCCAGCTTCCAGCTCCTGTGCGCACCGCCCTGGCTAACTCCCCGTTTCTGCAGGAGAAGGATTACCGCTCGCTGGCCGAAGAAGCCGACCGCATCATTCTAACCGCGAGGACCTTCGCGGTCCAGGCGGCGGTCCCCGGATCTCCAGCAGCGCCCGAGTTTCAAGCAACGCACACAGCGCCGGACGAGCCAGCGGTGGTAGCAGGAGTCGCTAGCCGCAGGCGGGCAGGACCCGCTCTTTGTTTCTACCACATGCGCTTTGGCGCCAAAGCACGACGGTGCGTCCCGCCGTGCAGCTTCAAGCCGCAGGGAAACGAGACCGCCAACGCCCGCTAGCAGTCGCGGCCGTTGGCGAGAAGGAAAGGCTGCTTTTCATCGAGGACTCGAGGTCGGGGAGGCGGTTCCTGGTGGACTCGGGTTCGCAGAAGAGCCTCGTCCCCCCGACTGGCTCCGACAGGTTGGCTGAAGGCTGCGGGCCGCAGCTAACCGCGGCGAATGGCTCTCCCATCAAGACGTTTGGCGAAAGGTTGGTGACTGTGCGTTTCCATGAACGGGACTTCCAGTGGAACTTTGTGGTAGCTGCTAGCTCGGTCCCTATTTTAGGGGCTGATTTTCTTTGTGCTCACGGGCTCCTTGTTGATGTAGCTAACAGGCGTTTGATCGACGCTGTGTCTTTTTCGTCACTGCCTTGTGAGACGCGAGGAGCTGGGCCTTTAATGCATGCTAACTTTTTAGCTTCGGGTAATGTGTTTCAGCGTTTATTGTCTGAATTCCCCTCGCTGACTGTTCCTGATTTTGCAAACACAAACACAAAACATGGGGTATACTGTGTTTCATTGCATTTTTTCCCCTTACAGACACAACATAAATCCTCAGATTAAGTGAAAGAAGACCTCTGTTATGCAAACTCACAAGTTTGCTGATTGAATGAGCTGAAGTTTTAACATGTCCTGTAATTTAGAACTACGGTTAATGTGTGGGTTAATAATACTGATACAAAATCTCACTGTATTTACAAAACTCTTATAACTTTGTGGTCTAGAACAAGTTTAGTTACCAGATAGTTCTTCACAGTAAATAGTCGTGCTCCGTCGACAACACTGACCCTAAATGCAACACTGTGCTGCTGTCAGTCTCAGCAACCCCCACTCCTTTCTGGTGTCCATCCTGGCAGATCAGCTGACCATGAGCAGAGTCATCTAAATCCACTGGCTTGGATGAAATAGTTTTTTCTTCTTCTGTATCTGAGAACTGCTGCTTGGAAATAAAGTCTGACCAGAAAAGAGACTGGATCTGAGCGAGGAACAACTCTCCTTCCCCATCTGGAAGTGGCTCCAAGTAAAAGAGACTGGATCTGAGCGAGGAACAACTCTCCTTCCCCATCTGGAAGTGGCTCCAAGTAACTTGCCAGAGACACCAGCATCTGCAGAGATCACGTGAACTGAAGGTAAGAACCCACAAAGACGTCAGACACTGAAACGTCTAAACTGAACTGACCTTCTCCAGGCAGGTGAGAGTGGAGTCTCTCCGAAATAATCTGTCCATGTGCATACTCCTGTCCAACCCCAACAAGAAAGAGAAAAATAAATCTGTTTACAGACACTCAAACAATCATCTGTTAGGATTATTTCTTATCACCCACCCGAGAGCTTGAGCATATTTCTGTACAATCCACTGAGCCCTCCTCATGGTTTGATCCCAGTTGGGGATGTCATGTGATGTCAGGAAGTTAAATCTGTAAGGCAGCTCTGTGGAGGAGCACAGCCGAAGGATAAAGGCTGTAAGTGTTCATTCAAATCACCAACCTACATGGTCACCTTCAATTTTAAAGCCTCTTGATCTAAACTGGTTTAAAGTAGAGATGTTCCGATCGATTGGCCACCGATCATGATTGGTCAATTTCTGTTTAAAAGTATGTGATTGGCCGATACCGATCAATGCCTTTCAGTGCCGATCATAAAAACCAATCACCTTTGCAGCCTGCAGGGGTCCTATGGTATATCT
>JBBPBX010003046.1:21250-50742 GCA_038048925.1 Garcialebias charrua | reverse complement strand
TTAAAAGGTTGTTAAACATCTACGATTACCTAGAGAACACAAACTACTGCTCTCTCCTTCTGTCTGAACGTGTGTTCGACTGTGTGAGGGTGTGTGTATGTGTGTGTGTGTGTGGGGGGGGGGGGGCTTGCCTTCATAAAAGCGGATCAAAGCAGCTCAGCCGCTATGAAGGCAAGACCCCCCCACACACACACGCACACACACACACACACCACAGTTCCGAGATCAACTCTTCTCCGCTAAATTCAGTCCTGTGCGTTGTTGTCCGACTCCGCTCACATGAAACCTCCAGGCGCCTCCTCTGTCTGTTCATGGCTGCTGCCTGTGGGCTCCTGCCTGTGGTCTGCTGCCTGTGGGCTCCTGCCTGTGGGCTCCTGCCTGTGGGCTGCTGCCTGTGGTCTGCTGCCTGTGGGCTCCTGCCTGTGGGCTCCTGCCTGTGGGCTGCTGCCTGTGGGCTGCTGCCTGTGGGCTGCTGCCTGTGGGCTCCTGCCTGTGGGCTGCTGCCTGTGGGCTGCTGCCTGTGGGCTGCTGCCTGTGGGCTGCTGCCTGTGGGCTGCTGCCTGTGGGCTGCTGCCTGTGGGCTGCTGCCTGTGGGCTGCTGCCTGTGGGCTGCTGCCTGTGGGCTGCTGCCTGTGGGCTCCTGCCTGTGGGCTCCTGCCTGTGGGCTGCTGCCTGTGGGCTCCTGCCTGTGGGCTCCTGCCTGTGGGCTCCTGCCTGTGGGCTGCTGCCTGTGGGCTCCTGCCTGTGGGCTGCTGCCTGTGGGCTCCTGCCTGTGGGCTCCTGCCTGTGGGCTGCTGCCTGTGGGCTCCTGCCTGTGGGCTGCTGCCTGTGGGCTCCTGCCTGTGGGCTGCTGCCTGTGGGCTGCTGCCTGTGGGCTCCTGCCTGTGGGCTGCTGCCTGTGGGCTGCTGCCTGTGGGCTGCTGCCTGTGGGCTGCTGCCTGTGGTCTGCTGCCTGTGGGCTGCTGCCTGTGGGCTGCTGCCTGTGGGCTCCTGCCTGTGGGCTGCTGCCTGTGGGCTCCTGCCTGTGGGCTCCTGCCTGTGGGCTGCTGCCTGTGGGCTGCTGCCTGTGGGCTCCTGCCTGTGGGCTGCTGCCTGTGGGCTCCTGCCTGTGGGCTGCTGCCTGTGGGCTCCTGCCTGTGGGCTGCTGCCTGTGGGCTGCTGCCTGTGGGCTGCTGCCTGTGGGCTGCTGCCTGTGGGCTGCTGCCTGTGGGCTGCTGCCTGTGGGCTGCTGCCTGTGGGCTGCTGCCTGTGGGCTCCTGCCTGTGGGCTGCTGCCTGTGGGCTGCTGCCTGTGGGCTCCTGCCTGTGGGCTGCTGCCTGTGGGCTCCTGCCTGTGGGCTCCTGCCTGTGGGCTGCTGCCTGTGGGCTCCTGCCTGTGGGCTGCTGCCTGTGGGCTCCTGCCTGTGGGCTGCTGCCTGTGGGCTGCTGCCTGTGGGCTGCTGCCTGTGGGCTGCTGCCTGTGGGCTCCTGCCTGTGGGCTGCTGCCTGTGGGCTGCTGCCTGTGGGCTGCTGCCTGTGGGCTGCTGCCTGTGGGCTGCTGCCTGTGGGCTGCTGCCTGTGGGCTGCTGCCTGTGGGCTCCTGCCTGTGGGCTGCTGCCTGTGGGCTGCTGCCTGTGGGCTCCTGCCTGTGGGCTGCTGCCTGTGGGCTCCTGCCTGTGGGCTCCTGCCTGTGGGCTGCTGCCTGTGGGCTGCTGCCTGTGGGCTCCTGCCTGTGGGCTGCTGCCTGTGGGCTCCTGCCTGTGGGCTGCTGCCTGTGGGCTGCTGCCTGTGGGCTCCTGCCTGTGGGCTGCTGCCTGTGGGCTGCTGCCTGTGGGCTGCTGCCTGTGGGCTGCTGCCTGTGGGCTCCTGCCTGTGGGCTGCTGCCTGTGGGCTGCTGCCTGTGGGCTCCTGCCTGTGGGCTGCTGCCTGTGGGCTGCTGCCTGTGGGCTCCTGCCTGTGGGCTGCTGCCTGTGGGCTCCTGCCTGTGGGCTGCTGCCTGTGGGCTGCTGCCTGTGGGCTCCTGCCTGTGGGCTGCTGCCTGTGGGCTGCTGCCTGTGGGCTCCTGCCTGTGGGCTGCTGCCTGTGGGCTCCTGCCTGTGGGCTCCTGCCTGTGGGCTGCTGCCTGTGGGCTGCTGCCTGTGGGCTGCTGCCTGTGGGCTCCTGCCTGTGGGCTGCTGCCTGTGGGCTGCTGCCTGTGGGCTGCTGCCTGTGGGCTCCTGCCTGTGGGCTGCTGCCTGTGGGCTGCTGCCTGTGGGCTGCTGCCTGTGGGCTGCTGCCTGTGGGCTGCTGCCTGTGGGCTGCTGCCTGTGGGCTCCTGCCTGTGGGCTGCTGCCTGTGGGCTGCTGCCTGTGGGCTCCTGCCTGTGGGCTGCTGCCTGTGGGCTGCTGCCTGTGGGCTGCTGCCTGTGGGCTGCTGCCTGTGGGCTGCTGCCTGTGGGCTGCTGCCTGTGGGCTCCTGCCTGTGGGCTGCTGCCTGTGGGCTGCTGCCTGTGGGCTGCTGCCTGTGGGCTCCTGCCTGTGGTCTGCTGCCTGTGGGCTGCTGCCTGTGGGCTCCTGCCCACCTACGACTGCCTGGTTATCTCGGCATTCACCCCCACACCACTCGCTCGCTTCTGCTCCAGTCTGGGTTACCACTGCCTTCAGATGTTTCAATTCTTGGTTGACCCACTAAGGACAATCCATCCATTCATTTATTTTATGAAACTAAATTGCTCTGTCTTTTCAACATTTTGATCGCTGTTATTTTGACAAATTAGTGCCGTTGTTTTGATACGTGATTAATGTGAATAATAAACATCAAACATTTCTTTTTGTATTTTTAATAAATAATCAAAACTTTATTAATAACCCATTTAAAACTGTCAAACCGATTTGCAATTTAGTTGTGCAGTTTACTTGTATTTTTTAAGTTTTTTAATTAAAATGTGTGATGACTTTGGACTTTTAAGGAGTGGAGACTTGAGTTACCGGATCCAAGCAAAGAGTTGCCGGAATGCATCCTGTCAAAATGGGAGAGTTCCCGGATCTCGTTCCAGGATCTGGCTCAAATTAAGCCCTGAGTATCGGTGATGGGTGATCGGCAGCAAAAAACCTGATTGGAGCATCCCTAGTTTAAAGTCTTTAGCATTTGTGTGTGTGTGTGTGTTTGACATACTGTTGGGACTTGAGGGCTCCGGGCTCTCTTTAACCAACAAGCAGGTAATTTGTGAGCAGGGGAAGGGGTTGGCTGGGTCATATGGGCTCACTATCATCCCGATAAATGGAGCTCCGCCCCGAGAAAAATAACTCTGGATGAGTCAGGACAAAAAGGATCAGACAACGTTCTCATGTAATAAATCCTGAGTGAGTTCTTTCATTTATTTCACCTGAAACTGGTCCTGCGTGTTTATGTCTCGCACTGACGGGTTTGGCTGAAAGGAGGGGTGGGAGTGGTACCAGCCCACCACATTGAGGCCCAGGGACACAAGCACATCACAGGCTTGTGTCTGAGATACTGAGTCCATCTCACACTGCATACCTGTGCTCACACTGTTGCACGGCTCTGCTGCACAGACCTATACACATTTTGGACATTTATTTTTATTTTTATCACAGCTAATTCCCTTTCTTGTTAAAAGTAATCACTCTCAGGTCTTCTTTTACCTTCAGTACTTTTGCTTCTTCACTGAATGTTCCACCTAGCAGACCAATGACTTCCCCTCGTGATACGTGGGCATGCTGGATGCAAAATCACAGCACAAGTTTAAGAAGTTTAAGATCATCCAATAAAGTTACTCATATTCAGCATGAAACTGTAGAAATACACTCTAAATTAGGTTGTGTGTAGAGCATACCATATCCATGATTAGAAGAGTCTCTGCACACACAATAACCTGGAATGGCTCCTGAGAATAAACAGCAAAAAACAGACAGGACTATAAGGTTTGAACAGTCCTGCAATACGCAACACATATTTTTACAAATAAAAACTAAACATGTTACATGATTAAATAAATACATTATAAACCTCAAAAAGATGACATTTTCTGGCCCTAATGTTGCTGCTAACAAGACCATGTTGCTAACAGAACCACTCTGCTAATAGGACCCATCCATCCATCCATTATCTTTTACCCGCTTCTTCCATTTTTGGGTCACTGGGGTCGCCGGTGCCCATGTCCAGCAATCAATGTGCGAGGGGCGGGGGACACCCTGGACGGGTCGCAAGTCCATCACAAGGACACATAGGGACAAACAACCATTCACGCTCTCACTCACACCTGGGGACAATTTAGAGTCACCAATCAGCCTAACATGCATGTTTTTGGACTGTAGGAGGAAACTGGAGCACCTGGAGAAAACCCACGCATGCACGGAGAGAACATGCAAACTCCACCCAGAAAGGCCCCTGGACTGAGATTTGAACCAGGGACCTGCTCGCTGAGAGGCAGCAGCTCTACCAATTGTGCCACCGTGCTGCCTGCTAATAGGACCATGCTGCTGTATTTCTTTTTCACTTTTGGTGCCTTGTTTTTGTATTTTCATTGCCTGCTTTGGTGTTTCTTTATTTCTTTCTTTCTTTTTTTATTTTTTTGGTGAGTCGAGACAGTTTTTCTCATCCTGAGCATTTCATTGCATTGTCGACCTTGTGTTGACCTTCATATAGCCTGGCCCTCGCCTTCCTGCACAGCTCCACTCAATTCTCATTTCCCTTCACTGCACAGTCTGGGACTTCTCCCATAGACAACGATTTCTCCGGTAGATTTTTGACCGGACCAATCAGAGAACAGAAGGGGCGGAGTTTTTGGCCCCTAACCCACGCCCCCACCTGTCCCAGCGCGCAGCCAGCGAGCATTCGCATGTTCTCATTCAAAGCGATGCAGGACTGTTTTATATGTGACACAAATTTATTAATTTCCCCTTCTTAATCCCTTATCTGGAGTTTTCTTTTGTTTTTTTGCCAAAAGTCAAGTGATCGCTCGCTCCCTCCTCCTCCTCCTCTCCCTCCGCTGAGTGAAATGAACAAGGAAATGACGAAGTTGTCACGAGAGAATTAAAGAGTCCCATCAGATTTCCTGGTCTTCTGGTGTGTTGGACCAGCGATCCATGGTTTTATTTTATTTTATTAGAACGTTTTATTAACATATAAACACAGAATATCCAAAGGCAGCGAGAGAAAATTCAGCAGGAGGCGGAGCTGAAGTCAAGTTCAGAAGACCACGGGGGAGCGCGCAGCCAACGAGCAGCCGCATGTTCTCATTCAAAGCGATGCAAAGCGATGCAGGACTGTTTTATATGTGACACAAATGTATTAATTTCCCCATCTTAATCCCTTATCTGTTGAGTTTTCTTTTGTTTGTTTTTGCCAAAAGTCAAGTTATCGCTCGCTCCCTCCTCCTCCTCTCCCTCCGCTGATGCTTCAGGTTGTCAGAGAATTAAACTCGTGTTCGTTGCTGCCCGAGTCCCATCAGATTTTCTGGTCTTCTGGTGTGTTGGACCAGCGATCCATGGTTTTATTTATTTATTTTATTAACATATAAACACAGAATATGCAACGGCAGCGAGAGAAAATTCAGCAGGAGGCGGAGCTAAAGTCAAGTTCAGAAGACCACGGGGGAGCAGCAATCAGCAGAGGCCACGCCTCCAGCAAGAATCGTTTCTCAATGGAGAAGTCCCAGACCCTAGTCCGAAGCGAAGTGAAGGACACGGGTCTGGTTTTAACCAGGCTAACCTTTATACCACGTCATCAGCCTCTGAATAAAGACAAGAATTTGTGTAGAATTGTGAAGAATGTTCGGGCTGCAGTTAAATATACCGCATTGTTTTACATTATTAGTGTTTAGTGTATATCTTGGATCCTGATATTCTGTTTCTTTTTATACTTTATATTTATGCTATTTTTGGATGTAACTGGAACCCTGTGTACATAATTTAGTTCTACCTCATGTACCACATGTGATGTGAATGACAAATAAAGAACCTTGAACTTGAATTCCTAATTATGATGGAGACCAACATTATGAAACTGAGATAAAATGACTGAAAACATGCATCTTTGACCAAAAAGATGAAAATTTTTAGATTCATAATGGGTTTTCTAAATTAAAACACAATCAAAACATCAAAAATGTAGATATATTCACCTTAACTACAATGTAGTTACAAAATCTCTAGACACTGAGAATTGTTTATCACCTAAATAGTGCTCCATTTCTAAAATCATAAATAAACTAGAATATTCTGAAATAATGAACATCACCCACAAGCTTGCATGATAAAGTTTTAAACAAATATCTGGTGTGATCTATTAGTGCTCAGAGCATGTTAAACGTCACTCAGATGCTGCAATAATACATTTATAGCTCAATAGCTGTAAAATTGATCATTATTGACATTTTTGTGTTTGCTATGGTCAATTAGCAGAGGCAACCATCTTGAATCAGACTGACTCCAAAATGTAATCAGTAGAGATACTGTACATCCAATAATTATTTCAGTTTAAAATTTGTCCACTGACTTAGGACATCAGACAAACAAACACACAAGCAACTACGATAGCCCACCAAACTATTTGGATGAGGACAATTCCCAGAAATTGCTAAATTTGTTGTGGGGAAAAAAAGCAACATTTGCTAACAACTATTCAGAGCTGAAACAAGATGATTTCAAACACCCATTAAAGGTGGTTATTAAACACCCATTAAAGGTGGTTATTAAATAGATAACGTAGGTAAACCTGAAGGTTTGAACTGTGGTCTTGCAAAATCTTTAACATGAACCCAGTTAAAGCTGGGGTATGCGATTTCTTGAACACTCTGGGACTTAGAAATATTTTCAGTGCAGAAAAGCATTCTGCTACCTCCCCCTCAGAGGTATATATGGCTCAGAGGGGGAGCCACAGTCCGTGCTTCTGCTGAATTTTAGTTCTGCTCCGCCCCCTGCTGTGTGTCTGCTCGGAGCGCTAGGGCTGGGCCATATCATATCATTACCGGTTTTACCGGGCAAAAAAGCTTGCCCGGGCAAAACATTTATATCATGATATGCTAATTTCATGACGTAATACGTCGGGGCGCCCCGCCCCCTTCACTTCCGAGCGCTTCAAAAGACCAAACCGAGCTGCGCACCTCCCTCCACCAGTCTGTGTACTGGTGTAACGCTAGAACAAACAACGTGTTTCAGCTGTCTCTCCCCTGTCTCTCACTGCACAGGTACAGAGAGCTTGTCCCCCCCGCCCCGCGTTGCTCAGCGTGTGTGCGGGCTGCTCTCTCCCTCGCTCCAAAACTGTCGCGCGCGATTCAGCTGTTTCACACAGTCTCACACAGAGGCAGGTGATCAGAGAATCAGATAGATCAGTTAAAAAAATGAATCAGAAAAATGAACAATTCCTGCAGGAACAGAGGAAGCTGAAACACCAGAAGCTTCAGGGTCAGCAGAGGCGGCTCCAGCAGGGGGGAGCTAGGGGGTCAAAGTCAAAGTCAAAGTCAACTTTATTGTCAGAACTGCAATATGTACAGGACATACACAGGACCGAAATTGCGTTTCTCTCAGTCCCTCGGTGCAACAGTAACCATCTAAACACTAAACACTAAAACATTTAATAAACATAAGCATAAAATAGTAAAAAAGTGTAACACTGTCCTGAGTTTTTTCATAATAGTATAAAAGTATGAAAATTTACACCAACACTGAAACACCAAACACCCCTAAAACACCAAACACCCAATGAACATAAGCATAAAATGAAATAATAAAAGTGTAATACTGTCCTGAGTTTTTGCATAGTAGTATGAAAAGTATAAAAACGTAAATCTATAAAATAAACTGAAGTTTCTAGCGTTGACATTTGCAAAGAGTGGCACAGCAGCATATAAGTTGATGTACACAGTATATGTATGAGGTAGTTGATGTTGGTATAGAGGCAAAGTGGCTAGCCCCCCTGGAAAAGTCACAGCACCCCCTTAGCACACCCAAGAAAATATCAGATTATTTTCTTTTTCATCTGAGTTAATATTCTTTAACATGTGGTTGTTGTGATATTTTCCTCGCAAAACACAACTAATTTCAAAAAATCAGTGATTGTATTGAGTAAAAAAAAAATAATCTGATCCACCAGCTGAAGCCCACAAAGATGAGTGATGCTCTCAACACTGACCCAGTAAGGAGCAGAAACTGGTGACATGATGCCTCTGGACTGGTTATGCCATTTTTAGCTAATACAACTTGATAAATCATTTCCTGGCTTGCAGTGATAATAAATGACTTATCTGGTCACATTAAATAACTACTTTTAACCAAAATCCAAAATAAACTTTATTAAAATAGCCTCACTGCATCTAAATTCATGCGCGTATAAAACTGAAATAATTCCTGCTCAAAGAGTTAATTTTGCCTTAGACAAAACTTGCCTTAGACTTTCATGTCTTGGATCTTTTTTACCGTTTTTCTTTACAATTTGTATTTTTGTTGGATGTAACTGGGACCCTGTCCATAGTTTTGTTCCACCTTATGTACCACATGTGATGTGAATGACACACATTGACCTTGAGAACTGAAAGAACAAATGATCCTTCATAGCATCCTCAGTAAAATGCTTAGCCCCCCCCTAGCACCTGCAGAAAAATATCTCTGGAGCCGCCACTGGGGTCAGCTGATCAACTTGTTACAAGTTATTTTTATACAGTACTTGGAGACAGAATACTTTACTTAATAAAGTAATATCAGTAAAATTACCCCTTGTTGTTTTTTTAAATTTTATATAATGCTGCAAAGCAACATGTTAAGTTAATTTAGTCAAATAAATAAATTAGATTTTTTTTTTTGGTTATATCACGAAATTTATCGTTATCGTGATAATGCTCTGAAATATCACGATATAATTTTTGAGCCATATCGCCCACCCCTACGGAGCGCTTCAATATTCTGTGATTATATGTTATAAAAACCTTTTAAAAATATAATAAAACCATGGAGCACTTGTCCAACAACACAAAAACCAGCAGAAATCAGCAGAGGTTCACGAAGCAACGTTGGACATGATTCAATTCGCTCGTGACTTCCTCTTTCTGTCAGTGCAGGTTTGGAATGCTCCGCCTCCACTACATGTCCTGTCTGCGCTGCAAAGTTCTGTGATTATATGTTAATAAAACCTTTTAAAAATATTATAAAACCATGGAGCACTTGTCCAACAACACAAAAACCAGCAGAAATCAGCAGAGGTTCACGAAGCAACGTTGGACATGTAATTCGCTCGTGATTTCCTCTTTCTGTCAGCGCAGGTTTGGAATGTCTGGAATGCTCCGCCCCCACTCCATGTCCTGTCTCTGCGCTGCGAAGTTCTGTGTTTATATGATAATATAACTGTTTAAAAAATATAATAAAACCATGAATCACTCGTCCAACAACACAAAAAGACCCTGTAATCAGCAGAGCATCACCAGCCAATTTGGACATGATTTAATTCGCTCGTGAGTCGTGACAAATCCATTTCCTCATTCCTGTGAGTGGAGGATGAAGCGATCACTTGACTTTTGGCAAAAAAACTAAATAAAAGTCCAGCTCTGGGATGAAGAAGGGATATTTAATACATTTGTGTCACATAAAAAACAGTCCTGCATCGCTTTGCAATCCTTTGAATGAGAACGAGCCGCGGCGCTGAGGCTGTGACAGGCGGGGGCGTGGGTTGGGGCGTGACAAACAACTCTGTTTTTATTGGCTGGTCAGTGTCCGGGTCACTCTGTGTTTTCAGTGTTTTTATAAATGCTGATAGAGAAGCAAGGGGACTATAGTTTTTTTCAGAGATTACTTTGTCTAACATCAGTCTGTCAGTAGATAGTGACAGAGTGAAGAAATATGTTAAAAATATATTGTTTGAAAAGTTACAGACTACATTACAATGTTACATACCCCACCTTTAAAGTGATGTCAGCTGTGCTTCAAATGTTGCCAGAAAACTGAGAATAAACTGGACTTTCAAATAAACATTTAGATTTCTGTCACAAGTTTAGCGTTGGCAACTAAAATGTGTTTTGTTAAAATGCAACTTGCTAAACTGAATCAAGATTTTTGAATATGGATTTTTATAAAATATGAAATAAACATGTAACATGTAAAATAATTTTATTCCAGTCAGAGAAGAAAAGGGAAATAAAAAGTAATGAGATAATTACTGACCTGAACATTTTCTTCAAAAGACCTACAGGGAATCAGCTGAAACGGATCAAAAGACCTAAGATAAGACCAGATCAGAACTTTATTGATCCCGCAGCATACACAGAGTGTACTGTCAGTGTGCCTGTACTGATAGTTTAACACTTAAAGCATCCATCCTTCATACTCACTCGCGGTATCTGGACATTTTGCAGGGTTTAGGGTGCTTCTTCATCTCCTCCCTTCTCAAAGCCAGCTCCTCAGCGCTGAGATGCTGATAAACATGTCGCCCACACAGAATCAGCAGAACCATTCATGTCACTTCAGAGGTTTTAAAATGTTTGCATGCCACAGAGTCCAAACCTCGTACGTCTGCCCTTCCAGATCTTTAGCGTCACACCAGTTCCCCCAGATGTCTCGCACTCGCCTCTTCCTGGTTCGCTACAACCAATCAAATGTTAACTCAGGCCTGTCAAATTTTGCTGACAGAGTCCAGTGCTTTTTTTTTTGGTACCTACCATGCTCTGCAGTCTCTGAGCAAGCTGATAGGCCTCCAGCACATCTTTGCCCTCCTTTTGTTTAGAACGGTCCACCACTGTTGGGCGATTATACACAGCTTGTTCTACAAAAAAAAAATCACACATCAAAAATGTAACTAAAACAATCAAAATACCCTGATGCATGCTCAATAATCCAGGTAGAAAAATCTAAAAAAGCTAAGTCTGGTCCTCTGGAAACAACCATCAGGGTGCTAACGATCCATCGTTAGGCTGATGGTCCTCCTTGATCATGTGAGCAGCTGGTTTCGGCTGTCATCAGCCAACTGGTTGTGTAACACTGTGAGAGGGTGCTATTCATAAGACTGAGCTGAACACAGCACCTCAGACTGAGGAAGTCTTTTGGACAAAAGACGAAACGTTTCTACAAAAAAAAATGTTTTTGCTTTGTTTTTTTGAATGTCCAGAGGACCAGACTTAGCTTTTTTAGATAAAACAATCAAAGAAGTAAAATAAAATAAAAATAGAACTCCACAGGGTTACCACAGTTGAAGTTGATGGCTCCGATGAGCTCCAGGTAGGTGTGTATTCTGCCAATGCAGTTGACGTCTCCACAGTTCTTCAGACCCGGGCGCACCGATGTCTTGTTCAGATATTTGGGTTTGCTCTTCAGCCTAAAAGACACAGACAGCAACAGTCACATCCTCTGTAGAGCTGTGGTGAATTTACAGCAGTTATTAAACCTACACTGGACAAAATGTCCCCCAATCACAGCTTAAGATGTTTCAACAAAATATTAGATTTTGCAGATTTTTTAGCTAGCTTGTATAATTTGGTACCACTGGTCCAGGATGTAGTTTCTAATCTTCAGATATCTTTCTGGGGTTTTTGATGATCGTCCCTCAAAGAACTCAGGTATGGCTTGTTTCTCCTCCTCAGCGATCGTTTCTGTGTCCATCATTATTTCCTGCTCTGGGGCCTTGAGCTCCTCCTCTTCTTCATCCTCCTCTTCATTCATATTTAGTCTGTGATCCTCAGTCTTATAAACATGTCCTGTGAGGCAACAAAACATGTGTAAAATCATTAAATTGTACATATAATGATTAAAAAGTCTGTGTGGATTACCTGTGGTGTCACGATCAGCTTCACCTGATGGATCAGTTTGTGCTGAAATGTCACACTGACAGTTATGACCTCCCTCTGCATCAGCCTTTTGCTCTTGAGGAGTTCCCGTCTTTACAGCTTTCTCATGTTTATCAGTTGTTCCATGTTCGTCAGTGCAAACGAGGGGAGGCGAGCTTTGAGGACTTTGCAGAGAAGGTGAGCTGTTACAGAGTTGGTCCTCAGTCTCGTGGCTGCACTCAGCCCCAGTCAGACTCTCTTCTGTTTGCTCTTCTCTGGGACTTTCTGGTTGAAACTCAGTCTCTTTCTGCTGCTCGGGCCCACAGACTTCAGTTTTGGTGTCTGCTCTTTCATCCTCGCTCAGGTCGTCAGTGATGTCAACATCCTCATCATCAGAAAGTCTTTCTATGCGCACAGCATTGGCCAGAGTGGACACACTGCTCGGCATGGGCTGAGGAGGCTGTGGGTGAAACTCGGGACTGGTAGAGGGAGCTGCAGCGTTGGACCCTGACTTTTCCTGTAGTTTGAAGAAATAGGAACAAAAAAAAGACAGACTTTATTACATAAATAAATTATTTTGGACACCCTTATTACTACCAAGAAGACGCACAGTGTAAGCAGATTGTCTCACCTTGTGTTTGAAATACTGCCTGGCATAACTCTTCACCTGAAGAAGACTACGAGTGCCCACCAGCTTAGCAATCTTGGTCCACCTTCGGCCAAACTGGGTCTGCAAAAATAAAAAAAGAGGAAAAAGATAGTTTGAGCTGTTGAAAAAAAATATTCAGACCTGTAAAACAATAATGTTGGATTTTCTTTGGCTGTTGCTTTATTATGTAACGATAGCTGTGAAATCACTGAGTAGATTTAATGTCATCTTCCCAACAAAAGGCATTACGCACAAGAAAAATGACTTTGCTTCCTAATTAAGTATCTTCTACAAAGAAGCTTACATGCCCCTGTCCTACACACCCCAGCAATGAGGTTTCAGCTGCACATTTAGAAAAATAAAAAGATTACCAGTCCTTCCTCAAAGAGTTTTTTCTCCTGTTTGGACCAGTGAGACAATGCAGCAGATGCTGAAGTTAAGCTTTTAGAAGGAGCCCTAAACAGCCAACAGAGAGGAGAGTGACAAATGAAAAAAATAATAAATAAATAAATGGACTCTGTGTCATGCTGAAGAAGAAAGATAAAAGAAGAATTGACTTACTTCTTCACTTTGGGCTTTTTGTTGGAATCACTATGCAAAATGTTGTCAGGAATGCCCTCTCCTGTCAAATAATATCTTCAAGAACAGTTCAGGGTTTTAAAATGCTTTTTTTATTTTTTTTCTATTTAGGTATTTACAACATAAAATACAAGAAAATATACAGTGGATTCAATTCTAATTTAAAGGCATTCACATTAAAAAATGGTGAACTGTAGTTTGATATGCATAAATAACTTTACATAAGCTAGAACCATATTTTCTGCATATTTTAAATATACGTTGTTGTTTTTTTGTTGTTGTTTTAGTATAGCTTCCAGTGCTAGCTGAAGAAAAAATATAAGAAGCAGGCAGTTGAATTTTGGGGAGTGGTGGCACAGTGGTTAGAGAAGGTGGGCCTGTGATCGGAAGATCGCCGGTTCAAGCCCCGGTACCGACAACATCTAAATGTGGGTGGAAAAAGGTGAAACACCCACACCTGCCTCCACCCTCATTCACTCCACTCTGGGCCCCTGAGCAAGGCCCTTAACCCCCACCATCTGCTCCCTAAACAAGTCTCTCTTGAAAATGAGCTCTCATGGCTCAATGCAGGGACGTGCAGGGGGGGCTAAGGGGGGCTAAGGGGGCTTGAGCACCTGCCCCTTTTGCTCCTTGCCCCCAAGTGCCCTTTTGGTAAAAAAAATATTTATTTATTTATTTATTTCCTATTCTAAGCCCTCCTCTGACACATAATAACATGTACTAAAATTATTTATTTTATTGTATTTTGCCAGAAAAACAACATAATAAGCCCTCCGGTCATGTACCAACACTACATTCCCCACAATGCAACAGTAGTAGTAGGGGTGCGGCCAATCCAATCCGGAGTTGTGTCTCATGAACCCAGAGTAATAAGACCTGCCTCACATTCAGGAAATCCCTTTCGGTTTGCAGCCAGCTACAGCGTGTGGATTGAGTGAGTAGCACTTTAGCTAACAGCTAGCCAACTTTTCATCGTAACATGTCCGCTGTGTGGAAGTATTTTACACTAAACACCACAAGACAGCAATGTTCAATGTCTGCAGAGCCATAGCGCCACATTAAACCACGGTCAAGTTAGTTTTATGTTGGACATTCGAGTTCCGGGGCTTCAGCGGGACACCATTCTTGCTGAACCGACCCGCTGTCTGACCGTCTCGTAGGAGGGACAGGCTGAGAGCAGCTGACTGAAATCAGAACGCCCACCCCAGATTGAACAATAAAAACACACACGGAGCTCAAATGTTCACCAAGAAGTTGTTAAACTTCATCATAATTAATGACCAACAGCTATCAGTTGTAGAAAATGAAGGATTTCACAGCTTTATACTTGCAGCCAACAATCATAAAAAAACATATTAATTAAAAATCACAAGAAAACTGTGTTAAAAAACCCCATAAACAGCTACATTATAAAACAATGTAAAATACTAAAAGCAGGAACATGTCTGTGTTGGTTTATGCCAAGAACTTAGCAGATGTAAAGCTATTTAATATTTTATTTAATCCATTTATTCATTCATTTAAAAGAGATAAAATAAAACAAATTCATCAAAAAGAAAACATTGAATGAAAAGAGTGCAGAAAGAAGAAAAAAATCTTACATCACCCCCTTTACATTGAACCAGTCCGTCCCTTGGCTTGTAGCAAATTTGTTTTTTTGGCCCTCCGTGTATTTGACTTTGACAGCCCTGGCTTATGCAATAGGGAGCACATCGCCCGTCCAAAACCTATCATCTCTCCATAATGGATATATGTCTGATCTTCTAACTTCCTTTGCTGCATAATGTACATTGCATTTATTCTAGCGTTAGGTAAATGTATCTTGAAGGAGAATAGCACTTAAATAAAAGTCCAACAAGAATATTCATTTAGAATTAAAAATAACTCCATAATAGATATAATGTATGTAATAACCAATCAAGTTGCTCCTGTCCAATAAAAGCGTACAAATGAAGGGGAAAAAACTCTGTAAGTTTAGGGTCTGGTTAGCAGAGTATGGAGTTAAATTTGTTTCACAATTATTCAATGAAAAAAAAAAACTAACCTCAGTTAAAGGTGCAATATGTAGTTTTTGGAACACGCTGGAACTTAGAAATTTTTTTTAACAGAGACACGTTTCTGGTCCCTTCCCCTTGCTCTCGCTGAACTTCAGCTCAGCCTCCATAGCTCCACCTCCACTGCATGTCCTGTCGCAGCCGCTGCGATATTCTATGTTTATATGTTAATAAAATGTTCTAAAAAATAAAATAAAAACATGAAGCGCTGGTCCAGCACACCAGAACACCAGGAAATCTGCAGAGCCTCGCGCAGCCACGTTGAACCTGAGTTTAATTCGCTCGTACAATAAAATTGTAATCAAAACTTTTGGAATTGTAACAATTTCTTTCTTTTTTTTAAACAAAACCTTTTGTTTAAAAAAACTTGTTTTTTTTTAAATTAAATAACTTATTTTTCTCTAGTGAACTTAAAAAGTTATTTGCAAAACATAAACTTTTATTTGCACACATCAGAAATCTTTTTTTTTTGCTATTTTAGACTCTGACCATGACGTCATGTGAGAATCGCAAGCAAAACTTTGAATGACAAACAAAAACTTAGAATAGCAAGCAAAGATTTCTGACATGCGCAAATAAGTTTGTTTTGCAAATAATTTTTTTCACTTCATGAGACAAAAATTTGTGATTTTAATTTTTAAAAAAAAGTTTTTTTAAGCAAAACTTTTATTTGTTTAAAAAAAATTACAATTCAAAATGTCTTGATCACAATTTTATTTTATGTAATTGAGGTTAGTTTTTTTTAATAGAATAATTGTGAAACAAATTGAACTCCATAGAAGAGGTCTCATTTTCATAATTTTATAGATTACAGTACACTAAAAAGTTGCACTGTGCCCTTGTATTTCAATTTTGTAATTTATCATTGTTTATTAAACTCTGAAAGCTATGTGACATTGTTAATATTCTGTCCTAAAATGCGGTTAGATGTGCCCCTTTTTTTTTTGAGCACCTGCCCCTTTAGTGGGCTCTGCACGTCCCTGGCTCAATGACACTACCTGGATAAATAAAGGGTAAATTTAAAAAAATAAAAAATAATTTTTTAAGTGTTTTAAGATATATACCATATATAAACCTGAACTGTTTGGACTGAACTTCACATGTTCATTACACAGCTGTGGCTCAAATTTACCTACAATACTGTATATCTATTACACATATTAAAAAATATAGTTGTCAGTGTTTAGTAGAGTTCAATTCAATTCAGTTTATTTTTATAGAGCCAAGTCACAACAGAAGTCATCTCAAGGCACTGAACAAAAAAAAAAATATTGAAAATTATTCTGCAAAAGTACATGTGCTTAATTATAGTTTTAGAATTATTTTACAAAAATAGTACAAAAAAAAAGATTTGACAATATTAGTTTGAACGTTTACTAATGTCTTCAAGATCAAACAAGTACGGTAATTGTTGTTCTTCTGGCTGCCCCCTTCTTGTAGTGTAGGGGGTCACCACAACAAGTGAACAAAATATTTTGTTTCACGGTCTGATTACACCCTTCCTGATGCAACCTGGCCTCGAACCTGCAACCTCAGGATTACAAGACTGCAGCACTGACCACAAAGCTTCATTAAGAATCAGAGTGTCTTATTCCATACATGTCTTGCTTTTGCCCCCTGGTTTAAACATTCCATTGATTTTTATTATATTTATTTATTATTGTGTGTGAGTGTGTGTGTGCTTACTTTAATATGAGCTAATATGCTTAAAAAGTGTCTTGTCTACCTGCTACAGTAATTACACTTCTCTTTATTGTGTGCAATTTAGCAGATGAAAACTTCCATTTTCTATCAGAAGCACTCTGTCTGTCGGCAGTGATTAAAGGATACTGTTCCTCCAGCAGCATCCTCTCGATCACCTCTCTGTTCTCAGGGCTGATGGAGCTGTCCAGCTCCCAAGGCTGTAAAACACTCGAAGTCAGTCAAATAACCCACAACAACCACTTGACGAGCAGAAGGACTTGTCGGTTCATACCAGCGTCCAGGAGCTGCTTTTCTCCGCAGATTGGATGAACTGCTCCTGGACTAAACCTCCTGTGTCCAGCTCTCTGCAACATGAGCAAAACAAGCTGCTATGATGTAGAACTATGTTATGTCAAGCTAGCTAATGCACCGCGGGACAGGAAACGGGTCTTAGCAGCGTGAAGGAAACCACATGACACTAACAGAGAGATCGGATATGAATTAACCAGAATGGCTCTGCGGTCTTACCTAAAATTACTTTCAAATTCGTCTCCTTCGATATCAACATCCACCTCATCCTCCATGATGGACAAACGTAAACAGAAGCGCCGCTGGCTACGTCAGAGAGAAGGTGTTCAGCTCACAGCGACCCCTGGTGGCTGGAAGGAAGAATGTTCCAGATTGTACTGACATCTGCTCAGTCTCTGTGTTTATTTCACCTTTTTATGCACTTTATCACTATCACTGTAGGGTTAACACCGTTTTTATTTTATTTTTATAAAATAGAGTGCTTCTAAAAAACTTTGTTTTAATGAAAAGGGAAGTTAAATGGTAAACCGAATGCTTAGTTATAGCACTTTCTGGTCCTTTCTGATACTGAAATGCTTACACTACAAGTTTTTTTCATTCATTTATTCAACCTTTATTTATACAGGCTAGCCTCGTTGAGCCACGGGGACTCATTTACAAGAGGAACCTGTCTCACTCACACCAAACAACCATCCACTCTCTCACTCACACCCAGGGTCAATTTAGAGTCACCAATCAGCCTAACATGCATGTTTTTGGACTGTGGGAGGAAACCGGAGCACCCGGAGAAAACCTACGCATGCACGGAGAGAACATGCAAACTCCACCCAGAAAGGCCCCCGGACCGGGATTTGAACCGGGGACCTGCTCGCTGAGAGGCAGCAGCTCTACCAGTTGTTCCACCGTGCTGCCAAAGTTACAAGTTACATTCACCCAAGCCAATTTGCAAATTGGGGGCAAACTGGTGTAGACTCCTTGAAACCACCAATGCAATACAGTATAAATATGTATTCAATATAACAAGCACTATATTTACTTTGTATTAAGTAAGAAGAAGAAAGTGCTATGTGTTGTCGTCATTGCATGTTCACACAATGACAAAATTAGTTCTCTGCATACAGGGCCAGCCCAAGGCGGCTGCTTATTGACCCCGGGGCCACTAAGGGGCCCCCTAAGTGCAACATAATTTTTTTGCAATGATTTCTATATGATACTATTTAATATTTTAGGTTCAGCCTTTGCAATTTGTTGCATACATTTACATAGTTTTAAGAACAAATTATTCAACTTCTTTATTTAAACCATTTACGTGGTTTCATTGTTCATTTACATTATTTAAGTAATGTATTTCCTTGATGTTTTTGTTTTCTTTTGTCTGATTTTGCGTAATTTAATTAATTTTTATGCATCCAAGTTATTTTATCTGTTTGTTGCTGATCTTGCTCTACAAATTATTTGAGCATTACTGTTGCAGTTCTTTGGAACCAAAGATAATAAACCAGATGACATTTTTGCTGTAAAATACATCACACACTGGTGGGGGTTTTGTTCCTTATTTTTTCCCCCTTTTGTTACTTTTAGTACCACTATTCACATAGGATAATGTAAACAGGGCTATCAGACTTGAGTTTAGCGAAAATAGAGGGCCCCAAGCCAAATTTCGCTTAGGGCCCCATGGAGGCTTGGGCCGGCCCTGTCTGGATATAACCCATCACATGTGGGATACACCCAGGTGGAGAAGTGGGCACGACGTGAGCATGGCAAGGGGTTGAGCCTATGGCGTTCTGGTCCCAGGTCAGCTGCCCTACCTCCACACCATCTTGTCCCCATGTTTACAGCACCTGGTATTCTGAGGTGGTCTCTCATCCAAGTACTAACCAGGTCCAGCTCTGCTTAGCAGCCGAGATCAGATGAGATCATCTGGCGCGTGTTCTGGGTGGTATGGTCATAAAGAATTGTGCACATTTAGTCTTTAATGCTTTGTGTATAAAACTATTTAAAACTTTTTATAACAACACATCAGTGAAAAAGGTTGAGTTTATTGTGAAAGAGGCCAAAAGGCCCAAAAACCTAGTAGCAAGTTGATATTCAGGTATTTTCAAATTTGTCTGTAAATACTGACCCCTATGTCTCCTGGAGAAATATTAGTACCTTTACTACCCTCGAAAGTTCCTTAGGGGGAAATCGACCATTGGGTGATAAATGCATTTTCTGGTCCCATAATTATAATATAAAATACATTATTTTCAGAATTTTCCCTCTATATTTTTAAAATTTAAATTAGCTCACATGGTCAGACTTTGCATTTGACATTTGAGAGCCTCTGTAAAGCTTTATGAAGACAGACGTCAACTAATGATGCACATCTTTTCCAACTGGACATTGTGTCGAATTCTGTGCCCATCTCA
The DNA here is from genome assembly GCA_038048925.1 of Garcialebias charrua. Classification (NCBI taxonomy): domain Eukaryota; kingdom Metazoa; phylum Chordata; class Actinopteri; order Cyprinodontiformes; family Rivulidae; genus Garcialebias; species Garcialebias charrua. Next base: position 31,339 of record JBBPBX010003046.1, on the reverse strand, counting down.
CTTGACAAAATTATTTTAGTTTAGATGTAAGTCAAAGTCAAAAGTCAAAGTCAACTTTATTGTCAGAACTGCAATATGTACAGGACATACACAGGATTGAAATTGCGTTTCTCTCAGTCCCTCGGTGCAACAGTAACCATCTAAACACTAAACACTAAAACATTTAATAAACATAAGCATTGTAACTGCCACAGTTTGTTTTATGTTTCACATTCATATGGCTTGTACTGTTTGTTTTATTATATGTAGTTTTACTTGTCACCTGTAGTTGGCGCTGTGTTCAGGTGTGAAAGGTAACGCTGTATTCAGGTGAAAAGTACCAGAAGAAGTCAGTTACAGTAGTAGAAAGGATGTGAGTTTCAGCTAGTAAGCACGGACTTTTAAGTTGAAGAAGAGTTCTAAGAAGCTGAAACTGAAGAAACAAGCCTAATTCCTTTTAGTAGCACACAGCCAACGAGGTATGTTTGTTTAATTTCTGTATTTTGTTTTGCTTAGAGTGTACAAGCATTTGATATGAATATTTGTTCTTTATTTTCCTTAATAGTTAATCGCTGTTTACTTTGTGTATCTTCTTTAGTTTTCACGTGTCGAATCCCAATAAATTCATCAGTTTGAGGAAACCACTTGTGTCTGAGAGTGCTTAAAAGGAGTTATAAGCATAAAATAGTAAAAGTGTAACACTGTCCTGAGTTTTTTCATAGTAGTATGAAAATTTACACCAACACTGAAACACCAAACACCCCTAAAACACCAAACACCCAATGAACATAAGCATAAAATGAAATAATAAAAGTGTAATACTGTCCTGAGTTTTTTCATAGTAGTATAAAAAGTATAAAAAGTATATCTATAAAATAAACTGAAGGTTCTAGCATTGACATTTGCAAAGAGTGGCACAGCAGCATATGAGTTAATGTACACAGTATATGTATGAGGTAGTTGATGTTGGGATAGAGGCAAAGTGGCGGGTAAAGAGCAATAACACACTTGTAGGTTGCACAAGTTAACATCCAATACAAAAAAACTATTCCACATGATGAGGAACTGGATGATCCACAATTCACAACAGTTTATTCCCTTTCACTTGATTCGAATCAGGGTGTGCATGCAGTGAGAATTTTGTAATGCATTGTGGTCTATAGTTTCATGCCTACTTTTGGTTAGTTGAAACACAATTACTGTAGTCTAAAAAAGTGCATATCCAACTCTGTTTCAGTTCACTCAGACACCCATGCTGCGCTAACACAACACAAATAAAACTAATTTACCATTATGTTTGTAAAGAAGTCAATAAAGCAGGTAAGACAGTGACTATAATGAACTATTTGGGAGCGCGAGCCCAATTTTAGTCATGTATTAGTAACTGTATTAGTCCAATCAGACATAAATCCATGCATATACTGTATACTATATATAATAATAATGAATTCAATTTATAACGCACAATTCATTAGTGAAAATGTCAAAGTACTACACACATTGAATGCTACACACATTCATACACCGGTAGCAGCAGACTACCATGCAAGGTGCTTTCCAGTCCTACCGGAAGCCACTCTGGGTTAAGTGTCTTGCCCAAGGACACAACGACACATGGTGTATGGAACCGGGATTCGAACCGCCAACCTTCCGATCGGGGGACGACTGCCATTACCACTACGCCACGGCCGCCCTAATGCATGCATGCATTAGGGTGGCCGTGGCGTAGTGGTAATGGCAGTGGTAATGGCATGCATGCCATTACCACTCGTATGTTGATGCGCTCGTAAGTCGGGGAATAGGCCTGTATGTATGTATGTATGTATGCATGTATGTATGTATGCATGCATGTATGTATGTATGTATGCATGCATGCATGCATGCATGCATGCATACGAGGTTGCACGCATACGAGGTTCTGGACTTACGAGCTCACTAACGAACAGTAAATTTGTAAAGAACATACAGAAAATACAGCACTTTTATGTGTTTTTAGATGAAAGTGTGTTAGCTAACCGTTTGGAAACAAGTTTCTGAGCATGTTTATGAACTAGTATGAAGGTTTTTGATGAAAAACGAGTGTTCGTAGTAGCGCTAGCATAAATTTTCCGACTTACGACCGAAAATCCAGACGAGCAACACGTGTTTCGGGTTCCAACATACGAGATTTCGTGTTACGAATGCGAATTTATGATGCGCAAAATGTTCTCATAGGTGAAAGATCTGGACTGCAGGCTGGACATTTCAGTACCCGGATCCTTCTCCTACGTAGCCATGATGTTGTGATTGCTGCAGGATGTGGTCTGGCATTGTTGAAAATTGCAAGGTCTTCCCTGAAAGAGATGACGTCTAGATGGGAGCATATGTTGTTCTAGAACCTGAACATAGTTCTCTGCATTAATGGTGCCTTTCCAGACATGCAAGCTGCCCATGCCACAAGCGCTCATGCAACCCCATACCATCAGTGATGCAGGCTTCTGAACGGAGCGTTGATAACAACTTGGGCTATCCTTGTCCTCTCTGGTCTGGATGACATGGCGTCCCAGTGTTCCATAAAGAACTTCAAATTGTGACTCATCTGACCACAGAACAGTCTTCCATTTTGCCACACTCCATTTTAAATGACCCCTGGCCCAGTGCAAACGTCTGAGCTTGTGGAGCTTGCTTAGAAATGGCTTCCTCTTTGCACTGTAGTTTCAGCTGGCAACGGCGGATGGCACGGTGGATTGTGTTCACTGACAATGCTTTCTGGAAGTATTCCTGAGCCCATTCTGTTATTTCCTTGACAGTGGCATTCCTGTTTGAGGTGCAGTGACGTTTAAGGGCCCGGAGATCACGAGCATCCAGTAGAGTTTTACGGCCTTGACCCTTACGCACAGCGATTGTTCCAGATTCTCTGAATCTTTTGATGATGTTATGCACAGTTGATAACTTAAAAGTCTTTGCTATTTTACGCTGGATAACACCATTCTGGTATTGCTGCACTATCTTTCTGCGCAACAATGGTGGAATTGGTGATCCTCTTGCCAGCTTGGCTTCTGAGAGACACTGACACTCTGAGAAGCTTTTTAAATACCCAATCATGTTGTCAACGGACCTAATTAGTGTTAATTGGTCTTCCAGCTGTTCATTATATGCTCAATTTCCCTTTTCCAGCCACTTATTGCTACTAGTCCCAAGTTTTGTGGGATTTGTTGACACTGTGAAATTTTGAATCAACATATTTTTCCTTTAAAATGTTACATTTACTCAGATTAAACTTTTGATCTGTCATCTATGTTCTATTACGAATAAAATATTGACATTTGCCATCTCCACATCATTGAATTCAGTTTTTATTCACAATTTGTTTAGTGTCCCAACTTTTTTGGAATCCGGTTTGTACTTCCAAAATTAAACTATCAAATACCTTGTTTTTTTTTAACTTAAAGGCATTTAAAGTTAAAACAAAATCATAAAATGTCAGGCTTTATTGTCTAGCTTATTTGAGGAAAATATATTAGAAACTAGTGTTTTTAAGCAGTTCTGTAAGGTGGTCAATGTTTCACTTAGGAACACACTGTTAAAATGAAAGGACATTCTGAGGGTTAATGAAAGAAGCTCTTCTTGGTCAGATGGGTTCATGGGTATTACTAAGTAAAGCTATTGGACAATTGATGGATTTGATGGAACTGTGCAGTCTTTCATATCACAAATGTAAAGCAGCTCGTCTCACAACAGATGATTTTCCTTCTTGCATTTCACCTTGAAATGTTTTATAAGGAGAAGACCCCAAAGATTTCACCACACATTTTAATCTTTGCGTCGGTCTTCTCAGTAGTACCTTGCTAACAGATGGTTAGGACGGAGAGCTTTCTTGCTTCTTGCTGAACAACACCCTCTGCTAAATCTTCTTGGTTAAGTGTGAAGTGTTGAGACTGCTGGTACTAATCAGACTTTTTCCAAAGTCTAGCTTCCTAAATTTTCTTCAAACAAACAAAAACCCATACAAAGTGAAAGACAACAAAAAAAGTTTTATTTAGAAAGAATTCACAGTTTCTAATGGCACTACAGTTTTGTAGCAACTCACTCCTGCTCAAAAATACTGTGTAGCTCTTCAGAGTACACTCAGAGAGAGAGGGAGAGAGACAAAGTAAAGATAGCACTTGATAAAGTAGAAAAAATAAAAGGCATGAGGAGTCATACAAAGTGCACAAAGTGAACTAAGTCTTTGCAAGTGCTTCCACCTCAAGTTGCAGTTATTGGTTTAAGAAGGTTCCACGTAGTCTTTCTTACACAAACACGCACAGGACACAAAATTATCTCTAAAGCATACAGGTACACACACATTCAAAAATGGATTAGGGGGAAACAACCTGCAAAGCATTTCCTCAGCTTGTGAAACACACGTCACCACTATAGTGTTGCAAATTGAATTAATCTATCCTGTACTCCCTTTATTAAATAACAATGTCTCCTGCAAGAAACACCAGTGTCCATTAAGATGGGGTAAACACGTGAAATCGAAGGGCAACGATGAGTGAAGATGAACAAAGTGTGAGAATGTAGAAAGATTACAGTGAGCCACATGTCAAACAGGGAAAAAAAGACTGGAGTGGTTAAAGCAAGCAGCTCTACAGTCAGACGGAGGCATGCATCAAGGACCAAAGGCAGCTAAGAGTACACAAAGATGAGCTGTAAAAGCTGGAACAAATGGTAACAATGGAAGAGAAAACTATCTGAAGTGTGTCTCTGTCAAAATGTACACAATACCAACCACAAACGGCAAGTCAGAAACTACAGACAGAAAATTACATTTCATCTTTTAAACACAAAGAATGAACACCCTGTATCACAACTTCCTGCACAGTTCAAGATGAATGTTACAAGCGTCAGCCACAGGACAATTTAATCAACCGTCTCACCCAGAGAAGATGCACAAAGAGGAAACCTCAATAAGCAACCAGCCAGCAGCGTTTTGACCCTAATAAAACCAAAGGCTCAGTTATTATTTTAGCTGGAAATTTGAAGATGAAGTCTGAAAATTCAGGCTAGATCAAACACTATTAGAAGATTTTCTAAAGTGAAAATCTTAATAAAATGCATCAAAGAAATGTGTTTTTGAGCCATTCACCATGACTGTGTGCCAGTTCTGACAATTTCTCTGGAAAAAACTTTCTTAATGAGGCCTCATGGGTCATTTTGACTCACGGCTAGAGGAGAGTTAAACAAACTACTGTGACCTTGTAGAACGGGCAAATCAGTGCCTTGAAAAACACGCTATAGTCTTTTAAATAAATAAATAGATAAATAAAACTGGTAATCTGCAGGGTCCCGATAGTTGTGCAGGTGAAAACAACTGTAAACATTCACTTCTGGTACAGAACAAACGCAACGCTAGGCTCTAAAAATACATTATTCCACCCTACTGGTTGTGATATTACTCAAAATAAATCAAACCAGTATTGTTAAAAAAAAAAAGTGTCATGGCTCAGTTTAGAATTGCTGGAAACAGAACCCCGTTTGCCTTTAGGCATGTTTTACCACTGTCACAAAAAAAAAAAGAAGAACGTAGTTTTATACAAAGTGAGTACCGGTAAATCTTTTGGGCCCAGCCCAAATAACCCAACAGAGGGAATGATTCATTGTGAGCTCAGAGAGTGCAGGCTGCTTGCACATGCACCTCGATTATGCAATTAAAAACACTAAAAGGGCAAACACAACACCATAATCCCATCCAACAATATGGTTTTCTTCATTCTGCCTCTGTGGTTGGATTGGAACAGACTAACAGAGACATAGGACACAAATATGAAACGTGCAAAATGAAACCCCTAACACTCTGGTCCCATACGAACACCGACAGACAGGAAAGATGAGAATAAAAATGAAGAGAGAATTCAGAAGGATGAGAGGAAAAACTTGTCACGCTCCACGCTTCTCTTGCGACGACACGTTTCATCTAAAACAGCAGCCTAATACTTGAAGGAACGTAGAGTCGAGGTCATCGCCTCTTCTCATTGTGCTCAGAGTGGGAGAAAAATATTCACTGACGCTCCGCTGCTTAGGGACAATGTGCTCATCCAGAAGAAGACAACTTCTGACGGAGTTGATGTGTCCTAATGTGTCCCCGCCCACAGTAGAGTCTCTCTTTGCACACCAACAACTCTCTAAAGGTTTTAACTATTTAAAATGTGTCGAACAGAAATAAAGGCACAGAACCGTAAATAGTACTTTCACAGGAGTAAACTGGGGCTGGATGACAAGCTAATGATGCTAAATCCACTCATGACCAATGGTGCGCCTCGGTGCTCATGGGAAACGTAGTTCTTTGGGATTTTCAAGAATAAATTCTCCACTTCAGTCTGCTAATGCAAAATGATCAGGGTGTTTTGTAGAAGTGAAGTGTTTCAGACGTGTCCGGTGATGGCCGTCACCCCAATGGTCCCAACGCTTATTTCCTTGTTTCCCTTCATGAGCTGCTGCAGACTGGGCAGAGAGCTGATGCCTCCCCCTGGCTCGTGAGGGAACTGCAACTCAGTCTGTCGAGATTTCCGACGCTTCGTCGAGCGCTTCTCATGACGGGACTTAGCAGGGAACTGACTGAGGGGAACAGAAAGGCCATGGCCATTGCACATGCTAGCGGGGGTGAAGATGGGAGAGGGGAGGGGGAGGCAACTTGTGTACGACTCCTCTGAGTGGGTGGACGAGCTGCAGCTACTGGTTTCTGAGGGAAACTCTTTCGAGGGGCAGGGTGGCAAAGATGACGCTTCGTTTGAAGATGGAAGAGGAGGCGGCAGGGGAAGAGGAGGAGGAGGGGCAGGTAAGGCAGGGGGAGGAGGTGGGGGCGCAGGGAGGCTTGGGTGGAAGCCATTACAATTCAGGATTCCATTTGTGAGGGTTAGAGAGCGGCCGAACGATCTCAGGGTCTCGACTTTGTCCAGGGACTTTGTTTTACCACGCTTTTTCTATGAGAAAAACACAACGGAGGGAAAAGTTATTTTCAAACACCTCAAAGAAAGCAAAGATTAATCATTTATGCAAGGGCATGTTGTTTTAGTTCTACACACTGATCACAGCCACATGCTAAAGTTTAAAAGAAAATAACTGGAATGTTTAAAATGTTCATTTTACTGAAATTCTTTACAACCGACTCCAGTTCTGCACTACAAAAACACTCCCAAGTCTTGTTCAGTTCAGCCAAATGCTCCGTCAGGTGAATTAACCAGGAAGTAATGACAGTGTCAGCAGAGGAGGTGGGGTTTGGAGCAGTGGAGCAGTGGTGTCGTCTACATTTTTGTAGTGGGTATACTGCGCTTAGAAACCAAAGTACACCAGTTAGTACACCATAATTGTTAAGTTATTTTGATTTTCAAGCATACTGAACACTTCAAAGTTTCTCTATGCTTTTATTTGAATTAAGTGTTAAAAACATGGTATAGAATTTATAAAACCGTGTCAAAGCAAAACATGTTCAAGTACTAAGTAGTAAATACACAAGTATTAATTATACAAAAAGCAGTTGAACCAACTCAATGTGTCTATAAAATGTTCCAAATGTGTTGACAATGACACGAGCCCATGTCATGTATCATTGCCAGTGATACATGACATGGGCTCGTGTCAATGGGCACTTTAAGTGGGTATACTGAAATTCCCAAGCTTTTTAGTGGGTGTACCCACGTATCACAGACTACACCACTGGTCTGGAGGGAACTCAGTACTATCCCTTCTACTGGCTACTCCACTGAGCTCAGAAATCTGAGCAGAAAACACCTCCCTTGTCTGTCGAACACATTTATTAGACAAACGAACACGAGAGAACACCCAGCACTTATGTAAGATGGCAGTAACAGCCAACAAACACTGTACCTTTTTCTCTGGAGAAAACTTTAGAGGTTCTACAATGAACAAGTCATCTGGACCTACTGGGGAGGGGAGAGAGGGGCCAGGTTAATGATGGAATGGCAAACAGGAATACATACATGTAACAAGCATGATGTGACCTTGCAAGTAGTTTCATTCATTTTTTTTCTTGACTATGGTTGGAGAAGAAGCACAAATAAATTATTAGTCTGAAATCACAAAATATTGAGTTAGTTTGGTGCTGATTGCTACTTGCAAATGTCTACCATGAGCAGGAGAAGCATTGTGCTCCATTATTAAAACCCTGAAGCCTGCATGTGGACACAAGCTGACAATGACGACATCCCAGCCTCAAGGGCAAAGCCTGCCTTGCACATGCACACAGCTGAGGAATAATGAACAGCAGGGGGAGTTTTAGGGCTCTCAAATTAAAGGCTTGAATCTTCTCTGGACTCTTGCAAAGCCCCAGTATTGCTTCAGGTTTGGGCTTTTATGACACAAAAGCAAAAGTGTATAAAGTGAGAGATACTCAAAATAAGTAAAGATTGCATAATAATAATAATGAATTCAATTTATAACGATAAGATTGCATAATGCTGAGAGGTAGCAGGAGCAGAAGTGTTTGAAAGGTGTGATAGCCCTTTGCACTGCGATGACCAAGGTGTCTGGTGTCAGTGATGCAGGCAAGGAGGTTCACAATGGATGGAAATAGAAAGTAGGTTGGAGGACAAATGTGTGTGAGTGTGTGTGTGTAAGGCAAGTGCTCTCACCTTCTGTAGAGGACAGCTGGAATGACTTGGAGCGGACAAGCGGGCAGGCCACCCTGCGTTTCAGGCTCATGTCATCATAGGACGAGAAGCATCTGATAAGAACAAATGACATTTACGATGTGTCGTTCACAGTAGATAGTAAAGTTTTCACATGTAGCAGGACAAGAGCGATGGCATCTGATAAAGGACTCCAGAATGTTCCAGGAACTGCACAACAGCAAACTTGATTCCAAACGCAAGATCTGAGAACATCTGAGATGGTGTGTGTGTGTGTGTGTCAGAGTTAGTCAGAGAGGTTTTATTGTCATTTCAGCTAAGTACAAGTACACATTGAAACAAACAGTGTTCCCCAGGATCACGATGCAACACAGAACATAAAGTGCCCTTTTTTTGTTGCTGCTGTATTTGCAAATAAAACAGATTAATAATCTCAATTAATTAAATTAATTAAATTAATTAATTTACAAGGGAGTGATGGCACAGTGGTTAGAGATGTTGGGCCTGTGATCGGAAGATCGCCGGTTCAAGCCCCGGTACGGACAACATCAAAAAAATGTGGGTGGAAAAAGGTGAAACACCCACACCTGCCTCCAACCTCATTCGCCCCACTCTGGACCCCTGAGCAAGGCCCTTAACCCCCACCATCTGCTCCCTAAACAGGTCTCTCTTGAAAATGAGTTCTCATGGCTCAATGAGACTACCTGGATAAATAAAGGGTAAATGAAAATTCTTCCTGGTAAAATAAAGCTTTAATAATAAAAAGTGCAGATACACAACAGTACAACAAATACTGTACAAACAGACTTATAATAGAAAAAGACATCTAACCTAATCTAAACATGCAATTAAGAGTCAAGTCTAGAGACACGTGTTGATTAGTACATGTGTAGAACATAGCTGTGTTTCCATCCATTTTCATTTCGATTTTTGAGCTAATTTTTGAAATCTCGCAAATATGTAAATACAAATTAATGCGAAGCAGAAGTGTTTCCATCTGCTGGCTTGAAGCGCATCTACCAAGCCACGCACAGCGTCATTACGTCAGACGTCAGCGTCATTACGTCAGACGTCAGCACTGCGCATGTCCAGCGCATGTCTACAGTAAACAGGAAGTAGCAGTTGAAAACAGAACCTGGCCACACATCTCGTCAAAATGGAGAGAATATTTCAGGTACGTGTTGCTATCGGTCGAGTTGTATTTATTCTGTCATACAAACTAGTTTTAGCGATGTTACATGTTGTCCGGAGCGGAAACAGCTGATCAGTCACGTGACGTGAATGTTCGCTTCGGCAGCACGAGTCGGCAAATGTGTTTCCATCTGTCGCTGTGCGCATCTGCTCATTTTCGAACATCCCAAAAACCACCTCAAGCGAGCGTATAAACTTTTTGGCGAACTTGAGAAAGTAAATACGGATTTTGCCGTTTCCATTAAGCTTTTCTGCTGCGATACTTCAAAATGCGCACCTAGAAACCTTGATGGAAACACGGCTACTG
>JBBPBX010003046.1:0-20802 GCA_038048925.1 Garcialebias charrua | reverse complement strand
AAATGAAAATACTCCGCAAACTGCTGAACTCAGGTCACTAATAAAGTGGCCACAATAGCAAACACACACAGACATTCCTAAACACCCAAGTCTATAAAATTCATGTAAATGACGCACTCCTACACTACTGTAGAACAATGACACCAAATTTCATTCAATTGTGAATGGTGCACTGTACAATACTGAATGACAAAGTTTTATATTATTATTATTATTATTATTATTATTATTATTATTGTTATTATTATTACTACAGTATTATTATAAACCATCTTCAGAACCAGGCTTAGGATGGGTAGAAAATCTGCCTCGACTGGCAGGTTAGAGAGGACAGGAAAATTACACAAAAACAGAATGGCTGGTTCATGTGTAACAAAGAATGGGAAGAAATTAAAATAAAAAGCACAATATTGATCGAAATAATAACAAACAAACAAACAGTAAGTTCATGTTTGTATGTTTGAACAAGTAAAGACAGCAGCAGAGTGAAAAAAACGTGGTCAGTTTGCCATCCAGCAGCTTAGGCCTATAGCAGCACAACTGTGTGTTAGCTAAGGAAACCCAAGCCAACCCTAACTATAAGATTTATAAAAAAGGAAAGACTAAAGTCCAGTCTTAAAACTGGACAATGTGTCAGCCTCATGGATAGAAACTGGAAGTTGGTTCCACAAGAGAGGAGCCTGATAACTGAAAGATCTGTCTCCCATTCTGATTTAGGAAACTCTAGGAACCACAAGTAAACCTGCAGTCTGAGAGTGAAGTGCTCTGTTAGGAAAATATGGAATAATAAGATCTAATATAAAACCGAGGTTGGTTTTTAAGAGCTGTATATTTTAGAAGTAAGATTTTAAATTTTATTCTGAGTTTGAGAAAGAGAAAATGGAGAGAAGCTGAAATTGGAGAGATGTGATCTCTCCTACGAACTCATCAGGACTCTAGCAGCAGCAGCACCCTAATTTGTAAATAAATAAATAAATATATAAAAATTGTATAGCTCTTTTGCGACTGTCTATTGTTGTATTGTTGTCATAGTCATTCTGTGTTGTCATTACTCTTTGTTAAGAAATCAAGTCTCTCTTGTAAATGAGTCTCCAAGGCTCAATGGGATTAACCTGTCTAAATAAAGGCTGAATGAATGAATAATCAAGTCAAAGGGTGATAAATGAAAGAACCAGCTTTTCTGCATCATTTTGGGACTACAGTATACGTTTCTAAATTTAGGGATATTGCTCAGCTGGAAGAAAACTGTCCAGGTAATATTTTAAGTTAAAAGACACATCCTGATCAAAAATGACACCAAGATTCTTTACATTAGAGCTGGAGGCCAAATTAATGTCAAACAGAGGAAGTGAGAAACTGCTAAAGTTGTTCCTAAGATGCTCAGGTCCAAAAAACACAACCCCTGTCTTGTCTGAGTTTAAAAGCAGAAAATTAAGAGTTATCGGTGTTTTCCAGAGAAAGAGACTGAAAAGCAGCTACTAAAGCTATAGAAGTACCGGTAGTTCATTTTTATTGTGGAGGGGAATATAAACAGCATTAGACACGGTTAGCATTACCTCAAACCACTGATATTCTAGTAAATTCGTTATTTTGTATCAATCTAATTTTCTTTGTGATCTTAACTTGATTTGTTGCAAATTACAGTGCTAATGTCATAACTATTACTAAAACAGAATTTAAATTAAACAAGTAAACAAGTAAGCGATGGGCAATCAAGAATTTTTGAAACTCTTAAAAACACATTTTATTGCCTGGCTTTTGGCACAGCCTGAAATTTGCTCTGCACTACTGTTTTTAATGATCTTACATTTTTACCAGTTTTATTCTTTATGTCTTTAAATGTTCTTGTTTTTATGTGTACAATCCTTTGTTGCACCTGTGGTTGTTTTAAAGTGCTGTATAAATAAAGTATTATTATTATTAAGAATACTGTAGCAGGTAGGTTACCTCACGCTGCAGCTGGTTCACTGTAGCTGTGAGATTGAGCATCAGCTTGGTGACGTCCTCCAGCTGACTCTGTAGGATCTGGATGGACTCGGTCTGCTTTTGGTCCTGTACAAATAAGCAAACAAGCCACAGCAGTGAATCGGTTGTCAGCCAATCACAAGTGAATATAAAAATTTGCATGTTTTTTATGGATCAATTTCTTTTTTCTTTTCCATTAAAAGGGTAAATGAAAGAGACCTGCTCCTCAGCAATACGGGAGGTGTTCTGTAGCTTGATGATGGTTTTATTAAATGCTTTCTGCATCTCTTCCATCTGTTTACGATACCTGTGAACGACAAAATGACAACTCAGGAGAATAATCCAAATGTTGCAACATGTTTATATCTGGAAACTTTAGGGTTTTAAAGCCCCACGGACATGATTTTTTAATTTTCATAAAATTGCTCAAAATATATATCTTTTATCATTTAAATATGTTCATTTTTGCAACAAAAAAAAAAGATAAATCACTTTAATTTTGCTTTAAAAGTGATTTTGAACTTCAAGCCGTGTTTAATCATGGGAAATCCAATTACACGCGAACGTACCATCTGTGACGTAGTGTGCAGAGTGTGAGGCAGAGCTCTGGGCTTGTCACAGTGCGCGGGTGTGAGCAGCTCCACATGAAGGTAAGTCTGATACAGCATCAGACCTAAATTAGATCCTGTTGTTTCTTGTTCCATCACCCAAACTATTTTCTGCTTCCCAAAATGAAGACAAATAGCTCAAATCTTCACAAAGATTGCTAAATTTGTTGTGTTTTAAAATGTCCGCTATTAATAGAGACCAGAGTCCTCTGCCTCACACTACGTCACAGATGGTGCGTTCGCGTGTAATCGGATTTCCCATGATTAAACACAGCTCTAAGTTCAAAATCACTTTTAAAGCAAAATTAAAGTGATTTATCATTTTGTTTGCAAAAACGAACATATTTAAATGATAAAATATATATATATTGAGCAATTTTGAGACCAAAATTAAAAACTTGGGGGTGACATTTGACAAGGACTTAAAATTTGATAAACAAATAGCGTCTGTAGTCAAGGCCTGTTTTTATCAACTACGTCTTTTATACAAAGTTAAGCCTTTTTTAAATCGTTTTGATTTAGAAAAGGCCATTCATGCTTTTATCACCTCAAGGCTTGACTACTGCAATTCCCTATATGCAGGAATCTCCCAATCCTCCATTAGACGCCTTCAATTGGTCCAAAATGCTGCAGCTAGACTTTTAACCAACACCTCCAGACGTGAACACATTACCCCTGTTTTATTTTCTCTCCATTGGCTTCCAATTGATTTTAGAATTAAATTTAAAATTTTATTATTCACTTTTAAAGCTCTTAATGGTCTTGCCCCACTGTATTTGACTGATCTTGTAACTGTCCGTGAATATAGGAGAACACTGAGATCATCAAATACATTTCTCCTGTCTGTTCCAAAGACCAACTACAAACGTTGGGGTGACCGGGCCTTTTCTGTCGTTGCACCCAGTCTCTGGAATAAGCTACCTCTGGACTTGCGCTCCATCACTCATATGGAGTCTTTTAAATCTAATCTAAAAACCTTCTTATTCAGGCAGGCTTTTAATACCTAGTAGTTCTTTGACATTCTTGTTAGGTCTAAATTGTTTTTAATTTTTAACTGGCTGTTTTTTATTGTTGTTGTTTTTTATTGTTTGTTTTTATTTCTGTATTGTTCAGCACTTTGTGCACCTTCTGGCTGCTGAAAGGGGCTCTATAAATAAAGATTGATTGATTGATTGATTGATTGAATTTTATCCATCCATCCATCTTCTTCCGCTTATCCGGGGTCGGGTCGCGGGGGTAGCACCTAAGTAAGGAGGCCCAGACTTCCCTCTCCCCAGCCACTTGGAGCAGCTCCTCTGGGGGAATCCCAAGGCGTTCCCAGGCCAGCCGAGAAACATAGTCCCTCCAGCGTGTCCTGGGTCTTCCTCTGGGTCTCCTGGGACATGGGACATGCCCGGAACACCTCACCAGGGCAATTTTATGAATAGTAAAAAAATCATGTCAGTGGACCTTTTATGACTCCGTTTGTTTCAAACACTTCATTAAAAACAAACTTTCAATTCAGTGTTTCACCTCTGGCTCAGCTCCTCCAGGTATCTGCTGGACAGACTCATGTTCATCTCCAGAGCTTTGATCCTGTTGTTCAGCCTCATGAAGACGCTCTCCTTCTGACTGGACCCGTGAACCGCTCCTCCATTTACCAAGATGCCGTTTCCCGTTCCACCGTTGTAATCCACTCCGTTCTGCAATTCTGCGTAGAAGTCTGTGGCGGTTCGTTGGTTCCCACTAGTGTTCAGCAGGTCCCCCTCCACAGTGTCTTCTATCTGATGGGGCTCTGTCTGTGACAATGAGTCCCCTTGCTCCACCTGAAGTGGAGGAGTCTGAATATTTTGTATCTGCATGTCCCCACCACTGTCTTCACCTGATGAGTCTGTGTGGATGTCAGGTGGGAGGAGCACTGCTGGCCCCTCAGTGGGAGACGGGGTGAGTTCTTCAGGTCTTGATGCAGTGGGATGAGACAGAACAGGCTGATCGTTGACGGAAGGAACCACGATACTAGACAATTCTTTCTCAGAAGCAAGAGGCTGAGAGGGAGAACTGACCGATATAGTCAGAGTGGCGCTGCTGGCATGCTGGGTCTCTGGAACAGAGACAGTTTGGAGGGGTGGTGTGGGGACGGGGTCCAGGGCTTCATCTGTAGCAGCAGGTAACGACCTCTCCTCATACGTGGGGGTGGGCTGCACCAGGGTGCTCTGAAAGTCTGAGAAACTGTCGGTGGGGATGGTAGAGGCTTTACTAGGCTCGAGGAGGATGCTGTCTGGAGTGTGAGCATCAGGTGACTGAGTGTTCATTTGCACATCAGCAGCGTGTACTTCACTTAGAGGTGAGCCCTCATCGAGGCCCTCAGAAGGCACCTCCAGTTCTGAAGCGTGTTCTGTGAGGGGAAGAGCGTGTTCAGAAGGTGCAGGAGTCAGGACTGGTGGAGGGGTGTGTGTGGGGACAGGGCTGTGCACATCAGGGTGAACGAGTGTCCGAGAGCTGAGCTGTCTCTTCCTGAAGCTGCGCAGCCTCTCCTTGGCCAGCCGGGCGGAGCACCAGCGATGAAGCAGCTCTGGCAGCGTGGCCACGCAGGACAGAGACAGCGACGACAGGGAGGAGAAGGGACAGTATGTCTGGCTCTCCCACTGATTCCTGTCAGCCTCCCTTCTTGATTTATTGTCCCTCTTTTCTTCTTCTTCTTCTTCCTCTCCCTCCTCCTCCAACAGAATGACAGTAGATTGGTTAAGATCTTCGTCCTCCTCCTCTTCTACAAGTATAACAATCTGTCTGTCCTCATGGGACTCAGATAATTGGGAGGAGTCAACAGAGACAAAGGACTCTTTAGTTGCAGGCTCTTCTGACTGGGAAGGCTCAACGCTGAAGAAAGATGAGCACACATTATGCAATGTGCTGAAGAAAATTAGGACCAATAAACAATGCAGCTTTGTAAATCATAACTTCACTCATCGTTGTGCAACACAAATCAATTTACAGCAACGGTGATCACTTACACTGTGGAGTCATGAAGGGTTTCATCAGGTTCTGCTTTAACTTCTGTGCTCTCATTTACACTCCCCTCTGCTGTTGTATTACCTGGGATTTGGAAAATTGCACAACAAATTAGTAATGGGATGCAAGTGCACACACATGTATGCACACACTCACTCACACACAAACAACCTAAATCTGCTGTCACAAGTATTGTCCTTCCTATATCCCTATACAGTACTTCCTTGCTCTAAAGGAAACAAATGAACAAATACACACAGTGTGGCAGGAACGCCCATGTTTGGAAAAAGAATAGAGAAATACTGGGAACCAGTTAGAACTGGTCTCTCCTGCAGCCTGCCTTTGGTTTTTGTGGGTGTGAATTAAAATAGACTTCTGTAACTGTGGAAAGCCAGCAAGAAGAGAGACAGAGGAGAAGTGAAGTGTTTTTTTTACGTTAGGAAGGCAAAAATAAAACAAATTTAAAAAAAATTGAACAATTTTTTTTCCCAAACCAATTTTTCAGAGTTAGTTTAGAATAATAAAGTAAAACTGAAGCATAAGAGAAAAGTTAACACCCTCAAACCAAATTCTTATGAACAAAAGCTAAGAAAGAAAGTCATTCTTGAACCACTGTTTGTGTGATAAACAAAACTACGAATGGACTTGACATTCCAACATTTCTGCTGGAGTTCTAGATGTTACTGAGAACTCCTGGCAGCAGCAGAATCCAGTTCTCTGGACGTGTTCAGGACACTGAGGCTGACACAGTTTATCCAAATGTGTTGACAGACGGATGCAACAAGTAGCTCGAAAAAGGAGAAAAATAAACTTGTTTTTCATGATAAATATACTGTGATGTAAGGTCTGAAAAAAAGTGCATCTATGAAATTATTTTTGTTAGCTAAATATATTTGCTGTATGCAAATATTACGGTACAGTATAAAGTACAAATTTACTTAAACGTAATTAAAAGTCAAGTATTGCAGAAAGATGTTTGGTAAATTCAGGTGCCTATTGGAGTTTCTTTTTCCTCCATTTTTATCTGAGTGAAGAAAATGTAACATTGATTTTGACGTTTGTTATCATTTACCGTATTTTCTGGTGTATAGGTCGCACCGGTGTATAGGTCGCATTGTCCAATTATCACCAATAGATTGGAAAAATCCCTAGATAGGTCGCACCTATGTTTAGCTCTGCTGCAAATGTCTGCCACAGGAGCGCACAGCAAGGCTTTTAAGAAGATTAACACTTAAAAACAATTATTTGTTTGATAAAAATTATAGCAAATATGTGTCTGAGCTGAACTTTTCCTTAATAAATGAACGTAATTGTGAAATGAGCTGGATTTAAAAATTTGTTTCGCCGAAAGTGATAACAAGCCATATATAGGTCGCACCGGTGTATAGGTCGCAGGCCTTGAAAAAAAAAACAAAAAGGTGCGACCTATACACCGGAAAATATGGTAATTAATCTAAGCACAAAAACAAATGGGATATAACAGTTAGAGGGAGTTAGAGAAATTGTCCAGATAACCTCACTGAACTTTGTTGGATTTTTCTACCTAGATTATTGAGCATGAACTTTGACAATATAACAGTTAAAGCTGCACTATGTAACTTTGTAGTGCAGTCTGTAACTTTTCTAACAATATATTTTTAACATATTTCTTCACTCTGTCACTATCTACTGACAGACTGGTGTTAGACAAAGTAATCTCTGAAAAAAACTATAGTCCCCTTGCTTCTCTATCAGCATTTATAAAAACACTAAAAACACAGAGTGACCCGCCGTTAACCAGCCAATAAAAACAGAGCTTGAATTTGAATCAGCCAATAAAAACAGAGCTTGAATTTGAATCAGCCAATAAAAACAGAGCTTGAATTTGAATCAGCCAATAAAAACAGAGCTTGAATTTGAATTTCAGCAGAGCAAGGGGGGCAGAGCCATATATGGCTCTGAGGGGGAGGGATCAGAATGCTTTGCCTGTTGAAAATATTTCTAAGTTCTGTGCTCTACAGAAAGTTACACATAGCACCTTTAATGACTAGAAAATACCATCAGAGGCGGTCCGTCGTATGAGCGACTGGGGCTGTAGCCCTGGGCGCTGTCCAGCAGGGGGCGGCATAACACAGCATAACACCCCCCTCCCCACCCGCTGGGTTACTTGCCCGCTGGCGCCCACATCGCTGAAGACATCGCGTTGGAAAGAAACAGATTATTACTGCAAATTATTGAAGTTTGAAGATGGAAAGGAAAAGGTCAAAGCCATCAGGTGCACAGTTTAGGAAAAAGAGAAAAGAAGAAGAGGAGAAACGAGCAAAAATAAAGGTAAGAAGAGCTGCTGTGTTTCACTTTCAGTTTCGTTTCTTGTTGCGTGAAATGCTAGGCTGTAGGCTAGCTTGCGGATGCTAACTGGTTAGCTGCTTAGGACGACATATTTTGTTAACAGAGGAAAATATTACAGCATGGAAAGGTAATAATAATCTTTAAGATGGATCCCTCTCACGTCCCAGTTTGTACTGAGTGATGGACTGAGCAGATTTATAGATTTTCGCACGGTTTGCTTTGTTAGAAATGGCAGAGACTGTGTTATGATACAGAACAGTTAGAAAAATAAGTAGAATTATTCATTCTGTGATGTTGCTTGAAGGTTATCATTGGTTGAACAAACTGTGAAATAAGGGGCAGATATAATAAGATTTCATCTTCTTTCTGCTCCCTTCATTTTATCCTACTTGTATTCTTGTATCTGATGAAACTGTCTTGTATTGTTCTTTTAAAATGAATGAATAAACATCAAATCAAATCAAATCAAAACCCTGGCTGTCACACACAAAAATCTGTGCTTTTATAATGAAGTACTGTACTTTGATTAATGCTCCTAAACAAACACAGACTTATAGCTCATTATTAAATACGTTTTCTATTTTAATTAAAATACTGTTTGATTGCTTATTTAAATTTATACTGTCTCATGCAGTCAATCCTCCTGAGCTTTCTGTGCACACCAACAATAAGTTCTCCTTCTATGAATTTCATAAATTGGAAATATACTGTATGTAGGCTTGGTTTAAAAAAAGGGCTTAGTGGTTTTTGTCATTTGCTATGTCAGTTTAACAGTGCCTTAATCACATTAGTTGAGAAAAACTATGTTAGCAACAAAAGGTTTTATAGTCTACTAAAATAACCACCATGAGGGACATAATTATGACTGTTTCATGATGACATAATTGATGGTGTATGTTGTTACAGTATGTTTGGTATTCTGATGCAAATCCAGGGGCACTTCTGAAATATTTTGGACCACCCACTGCCACAGGCCAGGATGAAGAGCCATCCACTTCTTCAACTGAACAGCTTTCTTCAGCAATGGACTTGGAGCCTCAGGAACAGGAACCATCCTCCTCCTCACCCACAAATGTGTCTCCACATACGTTGTTGGATCCTGAGGACAAAGACCCATCTACATCAACATCCTCCCAGGAGTCTTCAGGTGGGTGTTTGTGTGTGAGAGGGGAGGAGGGCCATTTTGACAAGTTTTTTTAATTACATTTTGCCATTATAGAAATGTCTGGAGCTGAACTCCCACCAAGTCCTCCTGCTGATGATGAGCACGTGTCTGCTGATCCTGCTGACTGGCCTTCAGTTCTGACTGACAAAATGTGCACACTGTTAGTTTGCAGAGGACCAAGTCAAGTAAGAGCTGACTTTGTTTTTCCAAAGAACGAGGATGATGGTAGAAGTTGCCACCACCAGTATTTTTGGAAGACATTAGTTAGTGGTGAAAAGATGCTTAGAAGCTGGTTGGTGTATTCTGAAAAAAACAACAGCCTTTTCTGCTTCTGTTGCAAGTTGTTTTCAAAAACAAAAAGGAATACAAGCCTAACAAATTCAGGACTCACAGACTGGAAACATGCAAGTTCTCTGCTCACCTCACATGACACTAGCCCAGAACACCAAAATTCACTGAAAGCATGGAAAGAGTTGGCAGTGAGGATGAAAAAAGGGGAAACAATTGATAAAAAACAGATGGCACTTTTAGAGGCTGAGAGAGTAAGGTGGAGAGCTGTGCTGATACGTCTCACTGCTATAATACAGTCTCTAGCAGTTAGAAATTTGCCACTTAGGGGACACACAGAAGAATTGTTTTCTCCATCAAATGGCAATTTTCTGAAAGAGGTTGAACTTATGGCAAAATTTGACCCTATAATGAAAGAACACCTGAACCGTGTCGAGAAAGGGACTTTTAGTAACCACAGCTACCTAGGTCACCGCATACAAAATGAATTGATCGGTTTGTTAAGCAGCAAAACAATTTCAACAATTGTTAGTGACATTAAACAGGCAAAGTTTTTTTCAATAATTCTTGATTGCACTCCAGATATCAGCCACACCGAACAGTTGTCTGTTATGATTAGAATTCTTTCATTGCAAGATAAGCCTCAAATAAAGGAGCATTTCATGGGGTTTTTGGAGGCAGAAAAGTCGACAGGGGAGCATTTAGCCTCCTTGATTCTGAACAAACTAGAAGAGCTCAAAATTTCCTTTGAGGACTGCAGAGGTCAGTCCTATGACAATGGGGCCAACATGAGAGGAAAAAGTAAGGGAGTTCAAGCTAGGCTTCTTCAGGTCAACCCCAGAGCTCTTTTTGTTCCTTGTGGGGCTCATACACTAAATTTGGTTGTGGCAGATGCTGCAAAAGGATCCATTGATGCCACAAGCTATTTTGGTTTTTTGCAAAAACTTTACACATTGTTTTCAGCCTCCACACAGAGATGGGCCATACTGAAGAAACATGTGAACATTACTCTGAAGATGTGGGCAGAAACAAGGTGGGAGAGTAAAATAAACTCTGTCGAGCCCCTGAGGTTTCAAGCTGGTGCAGTGAGAGAGGCCTTGATTGAAGTCAGAGACAACACCAATGACTCTGTCATAAAGATTGAGGCCCAAACTTTATCTGAGGAGGTAGGATCCTACCGTTTCAGTATTTGTTCAGTGGTGTGGTATGACATCCTCAGTCAGATCAAACATGTAAGCAAGCTGATGCAGTCTCCTGACATGCATCTTAATGTAGCTGTCAATCTACTCAAAAAGACAGAGAGAGGTCTGCATAACTACAGGGCAACAGGATTTGCATCTGCACAAGTGTCAGCTAAGGACATTTGTGAGAACATGAATGTGGCTGCTGTTCTCAAGCAGAAAAGGCTGAGATCCACAAAGTGCCACTTTTCATATGAATGTGTAGATGAGCCTTTTACTGATCCTCTAAAGAAGCTGGAGGTGATGTTTTTTAATGTAGTTGTTGATGCTGCACTGTCTGCGATTCAGGAAAGATTTGCCACATTGGAAAAAGTGGGAGATTATTTTGGGGTGCTCACAAACTTTCCAAATCTTTCAGACGAAGACCTCACAGAACAATGCAATGCCCTCAGTACAACACTGCACTTTAAGGGGAACTCAGACTTGGATGGCAGAGAGCTTGTAAGGGAGCTCAGGAACTTGCCTGATTTGCCATCAAAGTCTGTGACTGCTCTTGAGCTTCTAAACTTTGTCCATGAAAGTGACCTCTCAGAAATTTATCCAAATTTGTGGACTGCTCTGAGAATTGCAGTTACCATTCCTGTCACAGTGGCTGGAGCAGAAAGAAGCTTTTCAAAGTTGAAAATAATAAAAACATATCTGAGGTCAACTATGTCTCAGGAACGCCTCAGTGGTCTGGCAGTCATCAGTATCAACCATGCAGTTGCTGAGCAGATTTCACATGATGAGATTATTGATGACTTTGCATCCAGGAAGGCAAGGAGGGTCAACATTTAGGTGACAGCATTTCTAATTACAGTATGTTTTGTGTTTTTGCTTTTAGTCCACATGCTGTAATTATATCTTGTTATTTTACATTTTATGTTGTGTTAAACTCTTGTTGTTCAAAGTACATACAAATAGTACAAAAAGGTTTGGTAAAAGATTCATTTGCACAGTAGTGAGCATGAACTTTCTTATTCATTTGTACAGTTTACTATGTATTTCTTGTTTGAAAAAAAAAATTAAAAGAAAGTGTTCTAGTGATGGTGGAGTGACCTTCTTATACAAACTGCCTGTCATGCACCACACTGCAGGCAGGGGGCACCATTTAGCAGCAACCCAACTGCCTGCGCCCAATGGGGGGGGGGGCGCCGTTGGGGTTGCTCGCCCGGGGCGCCAAATAGGCTAGGACCGCCTCTGATACCATACCATACCAGCTTTATTTATAGAGCACTTTAAACACCTACAGGACCAAAGTGCTGTACACACAACAAAACAATCACAATCAGGTAATAAAAATGATTAAAATAATTAAGAGTCACATAATAAAAGTTGAGGAATCATACAATCAGATAATACAAGCGAATAAAATGATTAAAAGTCAACATCTCAGATGGTGTCATAGGCCAGGGAGAAGAGATGGGTTTTAAGAAGAGATTTAAAAACAGACAGGGAAGAGGCCTGTCTGATGTTCAAGGGAAGGTTGTTCCACAGTTTAGGAGCTGCCACAGCAAAAGCACGGTCTCCTGAGCTTGCGTTTTGTCTTTGGAACACTAAGTGAAAATAACTAAGTGTAATAAATTAGCAGAATTGGCCAACGCACTGGTGCTCTAATGGGAGTATTTCATGTTGTGTGACTCATGCTAAATGACGTTAGAAAGTTTTGATTGACGCTGATCTGTAAATTACTGTTAAACCTGTCAGACTTCATATTCACCAATAATAAGGTGTGGCTGCTCACAGTGAACACAGTGAACAAATGATTGTTGATTAAAACGACTTTAATGTATAGAATTAAAATGTCTAAAAATACATGAATCAGGTGAAAAAAGTAGGAATATCAAAATGGTTCTATCAGTTCTATCTAATCAAGATACTTGAAGTGCTTTACAACACAATCTGAGCTTTCATTTACCTCCACACATTCATACAGCACTCTACTAGAAGAGAAGTTTAAAGGATGAATACCTCCCGTTTCTGCTTCACCTTCTAGTTCTTGCTTGCCCCCCAGCATGTTAGCAGCGATGTTGTTTACCATATTAAGGATGGCATCTAAAAGGAAAGAAACACCCACATAATTTATTCACATCACGAGATGTGACTCCTGACAGAGCCCAAGGCCAAACTCACCTAAAAAATGAAAGCACAGGTTAAAACAAGAACTTTTACTCTTTTACGCACAATCGTCTTTGATGCTGACACTTCTCTGCCTCAAGATAAATTTTAATGTTTTATTAGTTGTTCATTTACCAAAGCGCATCCAGTAATAAAAATAAAAACTAGATAAGCCTCTGATAATTATAATGATTTTACTGATAAAAGTGAGTCTGAGTGGGCCATGTTCCGCACCTCACTTGTTGAGGTAGCTACCTTGAGCTGTGGCCTCAAGGTTGTTGGTGCTTCTCACGGTGGCCATCCACAAACTCGGTGGTGGACACCCCGGGTTAGAGAGGCTGTCAAGCTGAAGAAGGAGTCCTATTGGGCCTTGTTGGCCAGTGGGACTCCGGAGGCATCTGAGGAGTACCGGAGGGCCAAGCGGTCCACAGCCTTGGCTGTTTCTGAGGCAAAAGCTCGGATATGGGAGGAGTTCGGTGAGACCTTGAATAACGACTCTCGGTCAGCTCCGAGGAGATTCTGGCAAACCATCAAACGGCTGAGGAGGGTAAAGCAGCACTTTACTAACACTGTATTCAGTGAAGGTGGGCTGCTGTTGACCTCAACCAGTGATGTCGTCGGGAGGTGGAAGGAATATTTCTCGGCCCTTCTCAATCCCACCAGCACACCTTCCATGGAAGAAGCTGAGTCTGGGGACTTTGGGGTTGATCCATCCATAATGGTGTAGTCACACAGAGCAGCGTTTCAGCAGCAGGAGCGTCCAGTTTACATGTAAAGTCAATGGTGGACGCGCTTCCAGCCACATCTTGGCGTCTGGCGTCAGGTCGCGTGCGTGTTGAGCGTGCTGGGAAGCGTTTTTCCGTGCACGTGAACCGGCTTCAGCCTCCAAACCGCGCATTCAACATGCTGAAGATTTCGCCGTTCAAACTTTCAGACGCCGCTCAACTCTCCCTGATTGGTTGGTGTGTCAACCAATCAGGGAGAGTCGGGGGGAGAAGAGAGGGGGTCAGGGGGAGAGTCCCTATGTGACGCGGAAACGAGGGTGCGCGCGCACTATGTGACGTATTGTTTGTGGGAAAAAAAAAGAAAAGACCCGCGAGGTCGTGGACTATGGAAGAGAAACTCATTGTAGCTGTGTGTTCGCGACAATTCCTTCACGACCAGTCAAGTGTGCTCCACAGAGACGGAAATAAAAAGCTCCTCGCCTGGCGGAGTGCAGTGAGGACTCTGTGCGCAGGACTCTGTATACCGGTAAGCTCCTCCCACACACCCAGCAGCTTCTGGCGTTCAGGTTTGGACACGCTGCATTCACAAGTGCGTCCACTTGCGTGCGTGAGGAGCTTTTTGGAAGTTGAAAAGCTGTTCGGTGTGACCACACGGAGGTCGCCGAGGTAGTTAAAAAGCTCCAGGGCGGCAGGGCTACGGGAGTGGATGAGATTCACCCTGATTTCCTTAAGGCTCTGGATGTTGTGGGGTCGTCTTGGTTGACATGCCTTTGCAACGTTGTGTCGACATCGGGGGCAGTGCCACTGGATTGGCAGACGGGGTGGTGGTTCCCCTCTTCAAAAAGGGGGACCGGAGGGTGTGTTCCAATTATAGGTGCATCGCTCTCCTCAGCCTCCTTGGTAAGGTCTATTCAGGGGTACTGGAGAAGCAAGTCAGATTGTTGGTCGAACCTCAGATCCAGGAGAAACAATGTAGGTTCCGTCGTGGCCGTGGAACACTGGATCAGCTCTTTACCCTCACTAGAGTCCTCGAGGAGTCATTGTTAGTTTTCTGATCCTGTCTACATGTGTTTTGTGGATTTGGAGAAGGCATTTAACCATGTTCCTTGGGGTACACTGTGGGGGGGTGCTCCTTGAGTATGGGTTTGGGGGACCATTGCTACGGGCTGTTCAGTCCCTATACAAGCGGTACGAGAGATTGGTTTGCATTGCCGGCAGTAAGTTGGACTCCTTCAGGGTGGGAGTTGGACTCTGCCAGGGCTGCCCATTGTCACTGATTCTGTTCATAACTTTTATGGACAGAATTTCTCGGTGCAGCCAGCTGGCGGAGGGTTTCCGGTTTGGTGGCCTCAAATGTTTTCTCCGCAGGGTAGCTGGACTCTCCCTTAGAGATAGGGTGAGAAGTTTGGTTATCCGGGAGAGACTCGGAGTAGAACCGCTGCTCCTCCACATCGAGAGGAGCCAGTTGAGGTGGTTCGGGCATCTGGTAAGGATGCCCCCTGGACGCCTCCCTAGGGAGGTGCTTCAGGCATGTCCGACTGGGAGGAGACCCCGGGGAAGACCCAGGACACGCTGGAGAGACTATGTCTCTCGGTTGGTCTGGGAACGCCTTGGAATCCTCCCAGAAGAGCTGGAAGAGGTGGCTGTGGAAAGAGATGTCTGGGTCTCCCTGCTCAAGCTGCTGCCCCCGCGACCCGACTTCAGAACAAGCGGAAGATAATGGATGGATGGATGTTAAAAGTATATTTAGAAGGGATGCAACAGGAGGCCATGTATTTTTGAATGCGACTGGGGTTTTAAAAAACAGAGAAACTAAAATGAAAACCCTCATGCTGCACAATTTTAGGCAATCTCATAAAACCCAGCCTGCATGTGTGATGGCAAGTAAATTAAAATAAAAAAAAATACTCAGCAAACATCACAACAAGACTTTATTTAACAGAGCCATAAAAATGCTGTTTTTCAGCTACTCAGAAGTTTGAGCTTTTTATTTACAGTTTATCAACAGCCTTATAAAAAAAAAGATAAATCTGAATAATTGTATTTATTATTAAATATTAAGTCAATCTGAAATTTGAAGTCTCAGAACTGAACAAACTTCCTCAGAATAAATTCCCTCAAATTATATGTCAAGAAGGTCATAATAGACAAATTCTTCTGATCTCTAAATGTAACAAAGCCTTTACCATATTTGCAAACTATATATTACCATAGGTGTTTTATTTGGAGTTTTTTTTTTTCTTCTCATTGTTATGGGACATTTGCAGTCTCGTTTTTCTCCGTGTCCCTGTGAGGGGCTTGCGACCTGTCCAGGGTGTCCCCCACCTCTCACACTGTGACTGCTGGATATAAGCACCAGTGACCCCCTCAACCCAAAATGGAAGAAGTGGGTAAAGATAATGAACGGATGGATATTCTCTGAGTCAGAGAGCGTTTACTTACTGGTTGCTGAACCAAGCAGGTTTTTAGAGGCCTTTTCCTCAGATGGCTGGTAGCCAGGAGGATAGTCTGAAGAAAAATACATATCAAGTTATTGCTGGCAAAAATACCTCAATTTAAATGCACAAAAAATGAATATCAGTTTTATATGGTCACAAGCTCTGGGAAGTGACCAAAAGAATGAGATCGCAGATACAGGCGGTTGAAATGTTTCCTCCGCAGCTTAGATCTGATATCAAGTTATTGCTGGCAAAAATACCTCAATTTAAATGCACAAAAAATGAATATCAGTTTTATATGGTCACAAGCTCTGGGAAGTGACCAAAAGAATGAGATCGCAGATACAGGCGGTTGAAATGTTTCCTCCGCAGCTTAGATCTGAATAGTGATTGCAGTTTTCGAGATGAGTATTTTTCTGGACTGACACAGAACAGGAAATGCATGTGAACTTTAATGTTTCTGGTGCACGATATTTAAGTAGGTAGGAGTTGCACTGTGTATAAGAGCTGAGGGAGGTTTTTCTTTTACTGGTCCTTGTCAGAGTGGGAGCAGAGTGACAAATCCTAGCAAGTGGAGGGACCAATTTTATCCACCACCAGGATCAAAGGCGGAGCCAGCAGGTGGCCAATGCTGACCTTACTCGCCTTTAAATAATCTTCAGCCACCCAAATCATTTGAAGAAACTACACTTTTAGGCAATATAAAAATAAGTCAGTTTCCTTAAATTATCGGGGTGGCCGGTTTAAATTAATATGTATGGTGGTGGCTATCTTGAATGTGGCAACTAAAGTTCTGATAGTGACATTTCTTATGTCTAGATGCTGCCACAAAATGGCACACATTAAAATGGAAGTTAGCACATTTTTTTCAAGAGGATGCTGGTTCACTTCTTGCCCTTTCTGCTAGTGGCTCCCAAGCTACCTCCCAAACAAAGCTCTGTGGTTTTACTGACATGAAGGTTAAAAAAAAAAGAAAAAAAGAAACTGTCATCTAACCAAGTATAGAACGTTAGCCTATGAACTGGGAGTAGGAGGGGTCATCTATGTAATATGTCTTTCAGAGCTGCAGTTAAGGCCATATCATTAGCATAATTAATGAGAGAGAAGTCTGTTTTGTTGCAAATCAATTCTTTCATATATTCCTATTCTTCTTTTGGTGAAATTAAAACGGCATATTTAGAGAGTCAGAGTCAGAGAGAATTTATTGTCATTTGCACCGCATGTAGTACATGTGTTGAAAACGAGATTATGTACACAGGGTCCCAGTTACATCCAACAACAAATGCAAGAGAAATACAATAATAACATCTAGGATTAACTAAGAGAGACATCACATCAGCTAGTAATACACTAAGCCCTAATGTAGTAGAAAAACATCATTATAAACAGCAGCACGAACATGAGCAGATGGTCACAGATGAACGCAGCAACAAGAAACAGATCAGTATCAGTATGATGTGACATTTTGCAGTGTTTATTCTTATTATTTATTTATTCATGAGTCTGACAGCCTCAGGGTAGAAGCTGTTTCTCAGTCTAGTGGTTCTACATTTGATGCTCCTCAACCTCCGTCCCGAGGGGAGTGGTGCAAAGAGTGAGTGTGCTGGGTGAGTGAGGTCTTTCATGATGCAGGTGGCTCTTTTTCTGCATCTGGAGGTGTAAATGTCTGTGATGGTGGGGAGACTGACTCCCACAGACTTCTGTGCAGCCTTCACCACTCTCTGCAGAGCTTTTCTCTCTGCAACTGTGCAGCCTCCATGCCACACGTTGATGCTGGAGCACAGGACGCTCTCCACTGCACACCTGTAGAACGAGGTGAGGACTGGGCTTCTCAGACCGGCTCGTCTCAGCCGTCTGAGGAAGTAGAGTCTCTGATGACCTTTCTTGATCAGGCTGGTGGTGTTGTTGCTCCAGCTGAGGTTATCATTCATGTGTACACCCAGGTATTTGTAGCTGGAGACCACCTCCACCGCAGATCCACCTATATACAGTGGGGTGTGGGTGTGTTTGTTCCTTCTGAAGTCCACAATCATCTCCTTCGTCTTCTTCACATTCATGTGAAGGTTGTTCTCTTTGCACCTCTCTCTCTCTTTACATAAATACTTTGGAAAAAAAATCTCTTGACAGAATATGTGCATCTTACCATAGTCTTCATCAAGGTATTCCAATCTCTCTGAGGGGTACTGAGAATCTGCTATTTCCTCATACTCCTCCACCATGCTGGTACCAAACACTCTACACACAGCAAACAAAGAAATACAGTTAGAAAAACAATATTACAAACAAACAAATAAACAAACAAATAAATAAAGAGTTAAAATATATACAGCAGGGAAAATTGAATTATTTTTATAGGTTAAAGCAACAAAACATCTTATTTGGGCTTTTCCCTCTTCAGGGTTCACCACAGCGAGTCATTATTCTCCACCTCACTCTGTCCTCATTCCAACTACCTCCATGTCCTCTCTAACTGCATCCATATACTGCATCTCCTCTTTGGCTTTCCCCTTTGTCTTTTTCCTGGCAGCTGCATTTCTAACATCCTTCTACCAATATACCCACTGTCCCTCCTCTGGACATAATAATAATAATAATAATAATAATAATAATAATAATAATAATAATAATAATAATAATAATAATAATAATAATTAATTCAATTTATAACGCACTTTTCATTACTGAAAATCTCAAAGTGCTACACATATATTGAATGCTACACACATTCATAAACCGGTGGCGGCAGACTACCATGCAAGGTGCTTTCCAGTCCTACCGGGAGCAACTCAGGGTTAAGTGTCTTGCCCAAGGACACAACGACACATGGTGCGGGTCCCGGGAGTTGAACCGCCAACTTTCCGATCGGGAGACAACTGCCATTACCACTACACCACGGCCGCCAAACCATCTCAGTCTGGCCTCTCTAACTTTATCTCCCAGTTGTTCAACATGTGCTGTACCTCTGATGATCTCATTCCTGATCTTATCCATCCTTGTCACTCCTAAGGAGAACCTCAGCATCTTCATTTCTGCCACTTCCAGTTCTGTCTCCTGTCTTTTTGTCCATGTCTCTGTCTCCAGACCATACAACATAGCTGGTCTCACCACTTTCTTGTAAACTTTTCCTTTGACCTTAGCAGACATGAAATTTTTCTCCATCCATTCCATCCTGCTGGACTCTCTTTTTCACCTCTTTACCACACTCCCCATTTTCCTGGACAGTGGACCCCAAGTACTGTACTTGAAGTCCTGCACCTTTGTGACCTCTGCTCCTTGTAGCCTCTCTGGTCCACCGGCCTCCCTCTCATTCACACACATGTACTTTGTCTTATTACGACTGACTTTCATTCCTCTTCTTTCAAGTGCATACCTAATTAAAATAGAAAATGCTTTTCTGCAAAAGTAAAAATAAAAACAAGTTTGCATGAAATGCAACATACTTTTGCCTAAAGCTGCCTATAAATAAGTCTCAGCAAAAGGGTTAAAGAAGCTAATAGATGCCTGCAAGTCTCCAAATGGCAGCTAAACACTTTTCATTTAGTAGGTTATAACTGTACAATGCAAATATTGGAAACACTGCATATGTTCACTGAAATATGGGTGACTGAAGAGTAAACAACCACTACTGTCATTTTAGCCCCTTTAAAACTAAAAACTACTACTAAAGAAAAAGGTGACGATATATTCCCTCTCTGCTGTATTAGGGTTTTTGTACAGATTGTTAAAACTCTGAACGAAAATGATTAGAGCAAAGGAAAGCTTAACCTCCGTGTACAAGAGATTTTACATTTTGCTATTGAAGGTGTTACCTGAAGAGACTGAGGGGACAGAAGTGTTCAGACCCAAAGTGGGACAGGAGTTCAATCTGCAGAAGACATGGACAAACTTAAAATGAAAACACCATCTACAGATTTATTAGAAATTATAGATGTAAAAAACCTCATATGCCCACTTTAGAAGCAATAATTCACCAAATGAACATTAGTTGGCCCAGCTTCAACATAGATGTGTGCTCGGTTTATTATAATTTACATTCATTAAAAAAGACAATCCCCTGAAGTTAACCCAATTATACTAAACCCCAATAAATAAGTGCAGTTTTTTATGAAGTGTATCAAAACTGAGTAAAGTGCTAACCTTTATGTACTTGATGAACATCTGATGTGAGCAGAAGACAGATAAGTGATAGGAGAAAGAAATAAAACAAGTCAGAATAAAGAAAAATTCAAGCTACAAGCAAGTCAAGAATTTGCACACAGTTCAGCTTTCAGGAAAACAAACAAGCACACTGCTGTTAAGTACTGCTGCATTTCACAGGGAAAGACAGTGGACAGATGTCTACAACGAGCCAGAGAGGCACTAACAGGATGGAAAAGACGGACACCAACAAGCTCTACACGGAAAGAAATCTGTGTATGCAATAAAAGTTTTACTGCTACAGAACAAAGTGCTAAAATCACAGTTAACCCTACATCAAATCACAAAATGGACAACTATCCAGGCATTAATCAAGTGTTTAACATGCAAGCACTGAAAATATTCGGTAAAGGACCGAGAGACGTGTCAGAGATGAGAGCTTAGAAAAGTATTTTCTTTACACACATTCAGATGAACAAGGCAAGGCTTTGCGTTATTGGATGCATTAAAACATTTTTGTTTAATATGAAAATGTCAGTGCTATTAAATAAATAAAACTGTCATAAACAATTAAAAATGAATACAATACTGCACAGGTAAAATGTACAATAATCAACACAAGTACATGGAGGGCAAGCTAGCAACAGAACAGGCATTTATAAGTAAACAATGTTTTTTGTATGTATAATTGGGTTATTAATGTTGAAAAGGGAACAGTAAGGGTGTAGATGTACACAAAACATGTAGTGTTCTCAAGTACTTTTCACAAGAGAACATTTGAAAAGCTCTTGTGGGTTTTATGACTCCAAAAGCAAAAAAGCA